>VZTV01028122.1:0-10701 GCA_013400875.1 Anhinga rufa
GATGATTTCCAGAGGTCCCTTTCTACACTTACCATTGTGTGATTCTGTGAAAGGCAGCTTTCTGCCAGTGCCTGCTGTTGCCATGGAGGATGGATTCCCAGGAGCTGGACACAGTTGCCGACTGGTGCATTTGTAGCACAGGTGAGTTTGGTGGGGAGGTTGTGTGCTTCCTACGTGAGATGAGGCTGAGACCCAAAGCCCTGAGACAAACACTGGGCAGACAGTGCTGCTAGAAGCCATCTTGCCCAGTGGTTTGGTGACCTAGCCTCCCTGCTTCAGAGCATCCCTCAAAGCTGAGGGATATCCCAGGAGTAAAAGCTAACGTGGTTCTCCAGAGATGCTGTTATATGAGATTCCTTAGCCAATAGTACTTCTCACCCTGTGTGCTCACATGTGCAGGGATGTGCCCCACCGACTGCACAAGTTAGCCCAGGACAGGCTCAGTTCTGCTTCAGCTTCTTGGCAAGCAGCAGCAGCAGCAGCGCGAAGCCGTAGGAGAGGGGAAGGATGCTGTTGCAGGAAGTCCAGAGCAGGCAGAGCATGGAGAAGCTCTCGGTCTCCACAGCCACCAGGATGTAAGCGACGATAAGCTGTGTGAAGACCCAGGTTGTGCCACGGTAGAGGAGCTTCGCACCCAGGGAGGTGGCCTGGGCGCTGAGGAAGGGATGGATGCGGTAGTCGGCCTCCACCATGACAGCCCAGCACAGGAAACCAAAGAGCTGCCCAGGCCGGAGGCCGTGCCACCAGGCAGAGAAGGCGAAGGTGGCTAGGCGTGGCTGGGTCGGGCAGCGCTGGAAGATGAGTCTTCTCAACCAGCGGGATGTGCTCTTGTTCCAGGTTCGGGTGAAGATGGCCAGGCGGTGGGTGGTCTCCAGCGTCCACAGGTCACGGGCGGAAAGGTCTCCCTGGCCTGCCTCCGGCCTGAAGCCCGCCAGCTCCAGGAGGGCNCGCGCAGCCCCTGCAGGGCCAGCGCCCAGAGGCACCGCTGCCCGGCGGCCCTCAGCGGGTGGGGGACAGCCCCCGGCGACTCGGCCTGGGCCCGAAACCTGCTGAAGGAGCACAGGGGACCTCCGAGGAGGGCTGGGAAAAACAGCAGGTAGCTGCTGAGGGGCAGCGCGCGCTGCAAAAGTCCCTGGCCCAGCTGGAGCGGCACGAGCCCTTCGTGGATGTCCAGGGCCAGAGAGGTAGCCTTCTGGGTGAGCAGCATGATGGCAGAGAGGGTGATGGCTGCCTGGAAGGAGAGGGCACCTGAGAGCTGCTGAGCGTCCCTTGAAGGGAGCGTTAGAGGCACAGGCGCGAGGCTGGACGCAGGGGATGTGCTGGCCCGCGTCCTCAGAGCGCTGCCATGTCCACAGTATCACCCATGAACAGAGATGCAGCCAGAGCCTGAGTGGAGACTGACGGCTGTGGAACAGCAAGCCAGTTTGGCCCAGGGGCCCTCCACCCTCACAAAATGACCAGGAGGGCCCCCAGCACCCTGAGGGGAGGAGCAGGAAGGAGGCAGAGCCGGGGTGTTACCTGGCATCATGCGGGTCCAGCTCCTGGCTGCTCAGACCCAGGTGGCAGAGTGTCTGCCAGGACATCTGGAGGGCGAAGACCCAGGTGTGGGCATGAGCTGGGCTGACGGAGAGGAGGACGAGCACGGAGCCAGCAGCAGGGATGAGGAGCAACACGGCATAGCTGCCCATGACTGTCCCAGCAAGGAGACATCCTCCAGCGAGGAGGAATACGTACCTAGAAGAGACCAGATGTCTTTTGGCTGCCTTTTGGGGAAAATGGGGCTTGAAATTCCACCACAGTGTTGATATCGAAGCTTAGTCTGGGTTCTGCAGTCTCTACAGTCCCCCTGTAGTCTGCCTCTTTGCCTCTCGTGGGACTGAGGGAACACCAGGGCAATTGTGGCTGCAGGCAGGATTGGGTGGGGGCACTGGGGCAGATATTGCTGGCCCTGCCTGGCCCCTATCCTAATCACACCAGATATAGTCCCCATTCCCTGCCCTGCTCCCCTTGCCCATGTGCTCATCCTGGTACATCCCTAAAACCATCTCTCACAACACTGGAGTGTCTAACCTGGCTCTTTTGTCCTTAACGACCTTGATCTGGCCCCACTGCAGAGAGAGGGGACTGGGGACAGCTCATGTCCAAGCCGTACAAATGCCCCTACCCAAGTTAGCAGGGACTTGCTAGCATGCATCCCACTGTACCTCTGGCCAGGAGAGCCCCCAGAAAGCATCCACAGGCATGACTTGCCCTCAGCGCGGCAGCAGGGGTGATGACCACGTACCGGGCAGTCAGAGAGAGGCGCCCCGAAGCACAGAGGTGGTGGAAGAGAGCAGCGAAGGGGAAAGCCACCAGCTGGTACGGGGCTGCAGGGAGAAGGACAAGCAGGTCTGCCCAGCGCATTGAGCACCTTGCTTCTTCAACTGCCTCTGATGCCTGGAGAAAGGACTGAGCTAAAAGCTTCTCTGGCTCCTCTTTATACGTGGCAGGATCTCAAAAAAAACAGAGCAGAGCCAAGGAAACAGAGGTATCTGCAGGAAGGGGAGCATGTTGTTTACATTCATCAGTGCTGACTCCTTCAAGCACCTGTCTCAAGGTTTGTGTGTTGGTGGAAAAAGTTGGGGTTGGTTATTTGCTCTGCCAGATGCCTGGGCCATTACCACATACTTCGAAGACAGCGAGAGCAAGCTGCCGAGATAAGAGCCTCTTTGAGCTGCCACATGTGCCATGCTGGGATGTACCTCAGAGCAAAATCCCCATGTACTCCCAGAGGCTTGGTCCTTTCTCTTCGCTTCCTCTCAGCTCAGTCCTTCACAGAAAGCTGTGGCTTTCTCCTGGCTCACTTGTTATGGGCTAGTGGTGGGGACGTCCCAGTATTTAAACCCCTGGTCACAGAAAGGAGAGGATGGGTTCTGCCACTTCTCAGTGACGATGAGCAAGCACCTCAGCCCCACCACTCAGACCAAGCTACGTGGCCTTTTCTTTTACCAGAGATAAAGGAATAGCTCTATTCTCTCCAAACAATTTTTCTTCAAGACAATAAGGAAAAAGAAAAAAAAAATGGACTCACAGAGATACATATGATGGTAGAAATCAGTCATTGCAGTTAAACTGCTTAAACTGCACATTCGTTCAAATATGTGTCATATGAGAAAGCAAAGGGTTCTCTTTTGGGTCAGACTGGAAAGGAGATTTGAAGAGTGATCTCTAGGGTGACATGGAGCCAGCTGCTATTGCTCTCATAATGCCACCAGCAGTATTTCATGCTAAACAGACAAAAACCTCAAGAAAATCAGTCTACAGGACTTGACTCTTCTTTGTGAGATACAGCTAAGAAAAAACAGACAAATTCAGATGGAAAGCTCATGGATTTTTTTTTAAAACTCATTTGATATCTGCTTTATTTTAAGCATATGAAGAGTGTGAATGCAAAGAGGAATACCATTGAATTTCCTTCTGGAAGAAAAAAAAAACATTGGAGGGGTAGAAGAAATAAGGTTTTCCCCTTCCTCTGATGAATGCTTCAAAATATCTAGATTAGTCTGTTTTTCAATAAGAAGAAAATTGGCACCTAGAGTTACAGAAAGAACTGTGCTCATTAAAAAAAGAAATTTGATTTTTAAAATATATCAGTTCTGACTTTTATGAATGCTTCACTGAGCTTTTCAAGCTATCGTGATATTAGAAAGCTTACCACATTGTTTGGATGAGTTATTTGGTTATAAGAGTTATTTGGTTATAAGAAGGCGGGGGGACCAAAACCCCATGGAAAAAATTATTAGAGCAAATGTTGCAGAGAAACTGGCTGTATTTTGTTGTATTTGTGCAGGGTATATTTTAAGAGCAAGCGATAGCACTGGAGAGAGGCTTTTTCCATGTCAATTTTGGCATGCACGGCATGCAGCAACAGCCTGGTTTCACCGGACTCATTCTGCCCAATCTATGGAGCCCAGTATTGACTTTGCTGGGTAAATATTTTTAAAGGCCTTTGCAGTGCCTGCTTAAGCAATTCCCTGCTATGGTTCTGCAAAAATGCCACTGCTTTTCAAGAAGCAGAAACAAATTTCCACAGTAGCATTGGAAATGCTAACAGCCTGCTCTCGCCTCTCTTTTTATACCATCAGACACCGGGCGGTGGAAGTGTGATCTTAGAGGAAGCATGTGAGCCACAGTGAAGCATGTGAGAGAGCATTATTTGCTTCATTTGTATGTACTAAACAAGCAATAGCCCAGTTCCTGGCGAAGGAATTAATTGTTTGGTAATACAGCAGGTGAGAAGAGCAGGCTGACCACTGTCACAGCAAACTCCGGGCATGAAATTCAAGCAGGTAGGACTCAGATACTAGCTTTGGGCTAGTATCCAGAAAGTTTATAGTTGCTTTCTTGGTGGAATATAGTGCTGTTTTGGGAACAGTTTTGGCTGCCTATTGTAATGCAGCCTGTACTGATCTGCTGCAGGACACACTGCAAAGTGAAAGGTGTACATTGAAAGCAAAAAACGTTAGCTGAAAGAAAAAGTCAGACTGACATGGTTTGTCTTTTCTCCAGAGAGAACTACATAAATGGGAAGGAGGGCCACTAAATAGGGTTCAGGAGGCCTGAAATGAGCTCCCGTCTCAGACTTTCTCTGTGACCTTAGGAAAGCTGCTTAACTGCCATCCACAAAACAGAGATGATAGTTTCTGTCTCCCTGTGGTGTTACAAGGCAGAATCAACCACAAACCTTGGGACTTTACATCTGGCTGTGATAGGCAGGATGTGAAAATACCTAAATAAGAAAGGAATTAAGAAATAAAGGCAATGGTTTATTAAAACACAAAAATGCAAAAATCCCTCCTTTATTTTCAGGCACCAGTCCCACGCTGGCCTTTTGCTACTTGTTGCCATTACAGATTTGCTGACCACTGCCTGTAAATGGCCTACTGCTGCTTGTGGCAAAGGCCTTTTTGTCTTCCCAGATAAAGGCCACATCCCAGTAGTTTAAGGGCAGTGCGGAAGTCTCTTACCACAAACATGATCCCACTCATGGAGGTCTGAAGTTGTGCCTGGGGAAGGGGGAGGAAAGGCGTTTCCGTAAGTTCTCATGTGATTTTTTTTCTATCTTCTGTGCTTCTCAATACCCAAATCAGTAATTAAAAGTGTATGTTAATTGGCAATAAATTAAATTAAGTGAAATTTCCGTAAGTCACTTTTTTTGCCTGCAATATGGCCTTGCAACAACTGAGCACAGCCGCATCCACTGAAATTTAGTGCGGGTGAGAGGCCAGCCCTGTGCCCTTCCCTGGGCCAGCAGTGGCAGAGGAGATGGTTTATTTCAAGGCAGAATCCTGTTTGGAGCTCCTTTGTCTCTTTCAGCGTTGAGACCAAGGCCAGATGGAGACTGATCCTCTTGTACCTCCTAAGGTTTTGGGACATTTAGAACAGGGACTGACATCACTGGAGACCATCCCCTGTGCCAGTTTCCCTGAACCTCACCACAGAGTTCCTGTGACAAGAGTTATGCAGCTCCAAGGACCATGCACAGTAGCGGGCGATGAGGGGAAAAAGGTCGAGGGCTGCATGCTGTTCCCTTCCATCCCCTTTCACATGATATGCAAGCCCCGCAGAGAGACGGTTCTTGTCCTGACATCTCCTTTTGGAGATAGCGGGAGCAGCTACAGCTTTTCTGATCCTTGTTACAAAGCCAGCAGATCAACTTGTGCTTTCTTTGTCTCAGAGATAAAGTACTGGGTATGATCCCCATTGCCCCTGGCTGCCAAAAAGAATGGGTGTCCTAACACCCTCAGGGTGATCCTGATTCCTTTGTGGTGAGGTTTAAACCTTTAGCCTCACAAAGAACAGACATTAACATATGTTGAAGAAGCAGCGTTGCTTCTCAGGGGAAAACACAGCAGAGGGGTGAACCAAGAGCACAATAATGGGATGGGATGTGCCGGAGGGGTGGAGCTGCCCTGCAGGCAAGGGGGAGATGCCAGGAACAAGGCAGACTTCCCAGCACGATCAGGTAGCCCCAGCATGCAGGGCATCCCAGAACTGGCATTGCTGCTCTGGGACTGCTGCTCAGAGCTGCCTCCCCAAGATGGGTGCCACCTCTCCCGTGCTCTTGTGAGTCTGTAGGGCAAGGCTCGTAGGCTAAATCACAGTGGTGATATTTTTCCTCTCTCAGTGTCAGGCTGATCTGAGCTGCCAGGAAACAGATGGAGAGGCTGGAGTCCTCCTCCAAGCCTTGAAGAACCAAGGAGAAAGAAACAGAGCCGAGGTTAAATCCGGGTACTTGGAGAGACCCCAGGCATTCCCTCCTGAGAGGGTCAGCCCACCCAGCTCCTCCCAGCTCCTCCCATGGCCAGGAGAGAGCAGCGAATCTGCTGGAAGTTGCCGTACCAGGAATGCTCCAAATGCCCTTGAAACACCCCAGTTCCTCTCCAGTGTACAGGGAGTAGAGCTCTCCTCACTGGGGCAGGGCTGAGAGCTGGAGTTCTTCAGTCCGTGGAGGGCCCTCCAAGTGCCTTTCTGCTGAACTCCAGAAAAGAAGCACCCGAGTTACTCAAGGCACATGAGGAAGAGACATCTTGGACAGGGAACAATTGAAAAGGATCTGGAAGACCATTTGCTGTACTTCTCTTCCTCCTTGGCTACAATTTCTGAGTGCATTTGGGCTGCTTTTTCACAGCAGCACAGCACTTGGATGTCAGCACTTCCATCGGAGTCCTCAGGGCTCCCTCAGCCATAGGACCAGAGCAAAGAGGACCCCCAGCCAGCTGGGCTGCATTAGGCAGAATGTTGCCAGCAAGTGGAGGGAGGTGATCCTGCTCCTCCGCTCAGCACTACTGAGACACACCGGAGTGCTGGATCCAGTGATGGACTCCCCAGTACAAGAGAGACATGAACATACTGGAGAGAGTCCAGCAAAGGGCTGCTGCTGCTGAAGGGACTGGAGCACCTCTGATAAGAGAAAAAGCTGAGAGTGTTGGGACCGTTCAACCTGGAGGAGAGAAGGCTCAGGCAGGGGGACCTTATCCGTGTACTGATAAGTACTGATGGGGGGGAATGAAGACAAGGGAGCCACACTCTTCTTAGTGGTGCCCAGTGACAGGACAAGAGATGATGAACACAAGCTGAAACACATGAAATCCCATCCAAACCCAAGAAAATACTTGTTTGTGTATGCGAGTGCATGTAGCGTGTATGTTGTGTGTATGTGCTTCTGTATTGTGTATGTGTTGTGTCTGTGTGTTTGTGCTGTGTATGTGTGTTGTGTGTAGGAGCAGGTGTGTGTGTGTTGGGCGTGTGTTTTGTGTTGCGAGCGTGGTGTGCGGTTGTGTGCACAGTGCATGTTTTGTGTGCATTGTGTGGCTGTGTGTGTGCGTGCGTTGTGTTTCTCTGTGTGTTCAGTGTGCGTGGGGTGGTGTTTCAGGCTTGCGTGTGGCCCCAGCCAGTGCTCAGCTCCGTGGGTGGTGCCAAGGGGGCCCAAGAGCAGCTTCAGCCCCTGAGAGGCCCCAGGCGGGATCAGAGGCACATGGGAGAGGGGACTGTGGGGCACGTGAGGGTTTATGGAGCAGGCGTGGGGGAAGCTGGGGTACCCAGGGAGTTAGGAGGCACATGGGAGGTTGGGAGACCCTGTGGGAGCTATGGGGCATCCAGGAAAGCAATGTGACACCCAAAGGGTCAGGATACCGGGAGAGAGAGTTGGGTGCACATCAAGGGGATTGGGGGCCCCTGGGGAGGTTATGGGGCACCCAGGGGAGTTGTGGAGCACCCAGGAAAGGGGAGTCTATAGGGCATAGGAGAGGTCAGAGGCACAGTAGGGGGCTATGGGACACCCAGGAGGCTGGGAAAACACAGGGGTTTATGAGGCATGTGGAGGCCAGGTCTGCCTTGGACAGGGTTGGGGACATCCAAGGGGGCTCAGGGGCACCCAGAGAGGGGTAGGATCGCAGGGTCCCCCCAGAAGCTGATGTCAGAGCCCACGCCTGTAGCACCTCCTTTATTGCAGGACCTAACGGAGCCCCCAGTGGGGGGGGGAATCCACATCCCCACTTACAGCCCCCTCATGTCAAACCTCACTGTGAGGGTGCGAGGTGCACAGGCAGCCCATTAAGGCAGGCAACACGCACGTGTTGGTTGAACTGCCGGGCCCGGTAGGTGCAAGGAGGCCGGGTGTGCCCGTCCCGCAGGCGGCAGACTGTGAGGCTCATAGCTGTTGGGGTGCTGTAGAGTCTCGCTGCGTCAGGTGTCTGGGTGCAGGCAGCCACCAGCTCCCCAGCTGGTGCGTGCACAAAGGTGTTGGTGGGCTTGCAGGGCCGCCCTGGGGCCGTCACCTGCCGGCGCGCCAGCATGGTCTCGCAGTAGCGGTGCGCTGCGAACACGGATGTCCGGGGGTAGTCCACATGCTGCCGCAGGAACTTCTCATAGCGGCTCTCGCCCACTGCCCCTGGCAGCGCTGCCAGCATTACGGCCATGCATAAAGCCCAGCCCGCCATGGATACCTGTGGAAAGTGGGATCAGGGACATCTGGACTTCTGGGCCCCGGATTGGAAACCCAACCCTGGACGCTTGATTCCTCTACAAATTCCCCCTCCAAGACACATGGGTCCCTTACAAATCCCCTCTAATGCATGGTGATCCCCCCTGGACACCTGGGCCATCTGTGGATCCCACCTGGATGCCTGGGTCCCCTACAGAACACCCCCCGGACACCTGGGTCCCCTACAGTTCTGCACTCCCCAGACACCTGGCTCCCCTGTGGAACACCCCCCCTGCCCCAACACCTGGGTCCCCTACATATCCTCCCTTCCCCACTGGATGCTTGGGTCCCTCACGGTCCCCTCCCGCAGACACTCTGGTCCCCTACGTATCCCTCACCCGCACCTGTGTGTGTGCCTCAGTTTCCCTTATGGTCTCGGGGTCTCCAGGATCCCTCCCACTCCACTGTGCCTCTTTTATACTGGCCCCAGCAGGGCCCAATGGGCAAGGATCCAGGAGGAGGGGCAGGGCAAAGAGCAAGGTCCAGCAGATGTGTGGGGGGAGCCAGGCGTCCAGGAATCCCCACTCCCCCTCGTGGCCCCCCCCAAGGTCATTAGGTAGTTATTAACGAGCCATGTCACTAGCTGTGCACATCCCCTCGGCTGCCCTCAGCCCATGTTGCCTCGGACCGTGCATTCAGGCCTCGGCCATGTGTCCCATGGGGGGCAGGATACCTGGGTCCCTTTAGGCGGCAGGGCAAGATACCTAGTCCCATGCGCAGGATGTCAGCATCACCTCTGGGGCAGCTGACAGACTCTCCTGCCCCTCTTGGATGATGTGGTATGTCCGTGGCTGCCCCGCATTGCTTTGAGAGCTGTCTGTCCCTTCCCCCTGTGCCCCTTGCAAGTTTGTACCCCTGGGAAGCGCCAGGATGCATTTTCCCACAGCATCCTCCTAGAGAAGATGGAGGCTCATGTCTTGGACATGCGTACTCTTTGCTGGGTAAAAAACTGGCTGGATGGCCGAGGCCAGAGAGTTGTGGTGAATGGAGTTAAATCCAGTTGGTGGCTGGTCATGAGCGGGGTTCCCCAGGGCTCAGTTTTGTTTAATATCTTTATCAATGATCTGGATGAGGGGACTGAGACGCCCTCAGTAAGTTAGCAGGTAACACCAAGTCGGGTGGGAGTGTTGATCTGCTCGAGGGTAGGAAGGCTCTGCAGAGGGACCTGGACAGGCTGGGCCGATGGGCCGAGGCCAATTGTACAAGGTTCAACACGACCAAGTGCCAGGTCTTGCACTTGGGTAACAACAACCGCATGCAACGCTCCAGGCTTGGGGGAGAGTGGCTGGAAAGCTGCCCAGCAGAGAAGGACCTGGGGGTGCTGGTTGACAGCCGCTGAACATGAGCCAGCGGTGTGCCCAGGTGGCCAAGAAGGCCAACAGCATCCTGGCTTGTATCAGCAATAGTGTGGCCAGCAGGAGCAGGGCAGTGATGGTGCCCCTGTACTCGGCACTGGTGAGGCCGCACCTCGAATACTGTGTTCAGTTTTGGGCCCCTCAGTACAAAAAGGACACTGAGGTGCTGGAGCGTGTCCAGAGAAGGGCAACGAATCTGGTGAAGGGTCTGGAGAGCAGGTCTTANATTCACTGAAAGCAAGGTCAGGCACTGGAATGGGCTGCCCAGAGCGGTGGTGGAGTCACCATCCCTGGGGGTGCTCAAAAAACGTGTAGACGTGGCATCTTCTTGATGGAGCCCCAAGGAGAGCGTGTCCCTTCCAGAGGGAAGGCATGCAGTGCCCGGGAGCGGCTGTCACCACCGGCCTCCGCCCTCCTCTTCAAAGACATGACAGAGACTGCGATGGGCAGAGGCACACGGAGGATGAGGAGGAGAGCGGCCAGCAGCCTCCAGCTGCCCCTCTTCTGCGTGAGCGACCCAGCCTGACCCCACCAGCGGTTCAGGGAGGGCCACGACGCCAGATGCCGACACCCCGCGAGTGGGCCCACCCGGCCCCGGTGCCGGGGCCGCTGCGAGGTGCACCCCGAGCGCGTGCCACCGCCGGACCTGACCTCCCAGTCCCCAGGGAGGGCTCAGAGCCGCGCCCCGGTGGAGGCGGGCAGCGCCCTGCCCCGGGCTGCGGCGGCATCCCTGCGGCTCCGCGGGCCTCTCACGGCACCCTCCCGCCCGCCGCGCAGCCCCCGGCCGGCCCCTCGCCCGCCCGGGAGGTGCCCTCCTGCCCC
>VZTV01028122.1:10791-24776 GCA_013400875.1 Anhinga rufa
GCGGGCCTGGGCTGGCGGCCGCTTCATGGGGCGGTCACTTCAGGGCGCCGCCTGTGTCGCTGCGGCGATCGCCGGGGCTGTAGCGCGGGTGGTTTTCTGTCGTCTCGGCGGTGTGGTGGTTGTGCGGTTGGCTTCCGGCTTCCTGAAGGGAGTTGAACTGAACGCCCGCCTCGCTGTAATGGGCGGCGTTGGCTGTCCCCTCCGCATACTTACAGCCTGCCCGCGTTAAGCTTGGTGAGATGAGAGCATCCTGACGTTCGCAATTTCCATCTCACGCAGCATGTGGGGAGGAAATTCATGTTTCAGCCCGGCTTCATCTGAGAAAATCAGTTTAAAAAAAAAACCAAACAACAAATCTTTTCTGCTTTGTTTAAATTAAGGGTTGATCCTTTCTCCAAAAAGGACTGGTATGATGTCAAAGCACCAGCAATGTTTAATATCCGAAACATCGGGAAGACGCTTGTCACCAGGACCCAAGGAACTAGTGAGTAGTGGGGCTTTGTGCAGCAGAGGGAGATGCGTTTGCTCCATGTGCTAACTCCCGGCTGAGTCTCAGTTCAAGAACTGCTGACAGCTAGTTTTTGCTCATAATGTTATGAACCTGGAAGCTTAAAAAAACAACCAAAAAAAAGTGCCTCTAACTTAATTGCTTGATTTGAGTGAGTTTTCTTAAGTTGACAGAGTTGTTTAAATCAATGAGCTTAGTTGCAGGGGAGTTAATACAGTGCGGCCCTCGCTTGTACAAGCGTATCAAACCGTGGCTATGATACAGAAGAACATGCCTGAAGTTTCTAATGAGCTGCTGTTGTGGTAACCTGATGAGTTTGAGGAAAGCTCAGAATTAAGGAGTCATTCTGATTATCCCAGAGGGAGACATGGAGGCAGCGTTCCAGGAGACCTTGGTCATGATAGGATCATAAAGACCATCGTGTTAGAAGAGACTGAAATTTGAAGCTTTTAGGTAAAGAGATCTCTGTTGAGAGCTAGACTTGCTGTCTTAATGGGAGCAGGTGGAGGTGTATCACTGAATGGTGAAGGGTTTTTATGTGACCTAGCACACCTTAGGAAAAGGGAGCCTCTGTTAGGAATGCAGGGTGATCGGGATAGAGGTGACTGTTTTTGGAAGGTTAGCCATGTAGAATGGCTAAATAGTTGCATTATACTACTCTGATTGCTCTTAAAGTTACAAAGATGGTTATTTTGAACTGTGTCCATATGAAACAAGTAAAGTAAGGGGCACTCTAAACCAAGTATGAGTCAACCAGTGTTAAAATGGTTAATTGTTAGAGGTAGGGCTGTGAAATGGCTGTCCTTAGGTGTTTGTTGCTGCTTTATCTCAAGCACAGGTGCCTTTTTCTGTTTATCTTTGCATTATTGTTCGCAATTTCCAAGTACTTTGTAACCCGTTCCACTTAAAAAAAACCCAAAACTATTACATGTGCTGGAGTCTGCAGTATGCTGATATTCGTGTTCAGCATCTAATATAATTATATTTTAAAAATTCCTCACAAAGTTAACAAAATACGGTATTTGGTTCTATGAGTTGGATGTGATCGCATTCAAGATACGTATAAACTTGAGAGCTGTGAAGCTAGTGGCATCACCTCCTATTAGAAAGCATCGAATGGAAATTCAGTATCTGATTTGAGTAATACTTTTCTAATGGTAAGAAAAGGTGTTTTCGTTTGTTTCCTAATGCAGAAATTGCCTCTGATGGACTGAAGGGTCGTGTATTTGAAGTGAGTCTGGCTGATCTGCAGAATGATGAGGTTGCCTTCCGTAAATTTAAGCTGATAACTGAGGACGTTCAGGGCAAAAATTGTCTGACCAACTTCCATGGAATGGACCTCACCCGGGATAAAATGTGCTCCATGGTCAAAAAATGGCAGGTGCGTAAAGGACAAGGTCTCCTTTGTTGCTAGTGCCTTCAGGAAAGGAAGGACCGCCGACGCGTCGCAAAGCTATGTTTGAAGCGGCATCGGCAGATGCTGATGCATGTCAGGTGTGTGATTTTGAGAAACCTGTCCGTCACGTTGCTGATAAACGACTGTTTCTTTTTTAGACAATGATCGAAGCCCATGTAGACGTCAAAACCACTGATGGTTACCTGCTGCGCCTCTTCTGCGTGGGTTTTACGAAGAAGCGTAATAATCAAATCCGCAAGACCTCGTATGCCCAGCATCAGCAGGTTCGGCAGATTCGCAAGAAGATGATGGAGATCATGACCCGAGAGGTCCAAACCAATGACCTGAAAGAAGTCGTCAATAAGCTGTAAGCTTTGGCTGCGCTTTTGTTTTTCTCCCCAACAGTTTAAATAGTGTTTGTTTGTCAGTTGTTACTGAGTATTCGGGGAATGCTGGCGTCTCGCGTGCTGCTTGGCAGAGACCAGGCAAGGTGCCCCTTGTCTTGAAAAGCTGATGTGCTGTTTTCTTCGAATACTCTTTAGTCTCAAATTTGGCTTCCATCAACCATCGTCTTTGCATAAGTGTAAAAATCAGGCTTTCCAGAGATTTTTCTGATTCGTGTTTCTACAGACTAAAACTAATTCTGATCAGCTGGGGCTGTGAATGTTCTGGGTTCTTCTGACAGAAGGAAGTTTTCCAAAGTGTGGTGTTTGCTTCGAAAAGTTTGATTGCAGATTCGTGCTCAAAATGAGCACGCGTGCACTATGTCCCTTCTAACGTTGCAAGGAAAATGTCTTAGAGTCTAAACGTACTTGAAGAAAATTGTCAGAGTGTGAATGTAGTATTGATGATGCAGACTTCTACAGAGTATCATGCGTTCTAAGAATTATTTTAAGCCTGTGTTGCGGATGAAGAAGCAGGCATAATTTTTAACGTTCCGGTACTGATGTGCTCTCTGATCTCTCAGGATCCCAGACAGCATTGGCAAAGACATAGAGAAGGCGTGTCAGTCCATCTACCCTCTTCACGATGTCTATGTCCGCAAGGTTAAGATGCTGAAGAAGCCCAAGTTCGAATGTAAGTCGATTACCGCAAACATAGCGTTCTTTGAGGAGGATGTGGGGAGCTGTTACTTTAAAACGCATTTGCTTTTGCATAGAGAAGCAGCCTCATGAGTTAAGTAGCTGTAGTAGTTAAAAGGCTTGTCATCCTAGTGGAGAAAGCGGCGATCATTCAGTTTGTAGCTTTGTTGAATTCTGGCCTGAAACTGCTGCTGCCGAATGCTCAAAGGCTTTGGCTTGGGAATGAATGATGACAAAATGTTTCGGTCCCAGATGACATGGAATGATTCTATTTTCCCCCTTCTCTGACATTCCCATATAATGCAGTAGTAGGTTACTTCTTTTTAAGAAAAAGCTTAATATGCGATTTCATTACATAGCACTTATTCTGCTGCTTGTTTTTGTCTGACTCTCTGGTATCGCAGCAGCACCTCCTGGAGTTAGCTTTCTGGAATGGGCTTGATCGCACCTACATTAAATGTTCCAGTGGATTAATTTGTATATGATGAGCAATTCAGGACTTTAAAACTGTTCTAAATAGGTGTATCTCTCACTATTTATAATACTTTTCTTTTTAGTGGGCAAGCTGATGGAGCTGCACGGTGAAGGTGGTGGTGCCGGAAAAACTTCCGGGGATGAGGCAGGCACCAAAGTAGAGCGAGCTGATGGATACGAGCCGCCTGTGCAGGAGTCTGTCTGAAACTGAAAACTGATCAGAAATAAAAGTTTTAATATACAGAAATAACGCTTGGTTGCCTGTCTTGCTATTGGACAGTGTCGGTACTGGATACGGGAACAGGTTTTTAATGAGGTAAACCTATTGCCTTGGCTTCAAAAGAAGGAAGAAAGTTCTTGTTTTGGAGATCTGTATTTCATGATCGGTGTTGTGAGATGGGTGGAAGAAGGTGGCTTGCCAAAGGTGCCACTGGAATGTACAGTAGCAAGGATTCTGTACTCTTGTTTTTCCCCGGTAATTTTTGTCCTCACAAAAGAAATCTTGTGGAATTTGTGCAGAGGTTACAGCTTCTGTTACACTGGTGAAAGATGCTTCGAAGAGGAGCATCGTCCAGGGCAAGTGGGGTGCCGCACAGGGAGACTCACCGTTTCAGAATTCTTTATTACAAGGAAGCTTGAGGGATTCGTCAGACTACTTGAGAAATCTGTATGTGTGTGTTTAAGCTTCTTGGTGGTAATTTTTTTGATACGGCCTCGTGGGCTAGATCTGGTCTCATACTCAGAAGGTGTTAGAAGATCTTGCAGTTGTAATTTTGATGATGGAAGCAGTGGTGAGTTTTGAGCAGTGCAGAAATGTAGAATATGCTCAGAAGTAGGGTCGTATGCAGTATTTTTTAGGCTTTATCAGAACTGAGAGGTAACTCTAATCACGATTGAAAAACCTGTGGAACTTCAGGTAAAAAAGTTCTACCGTAAAAAGGCAAGAGTCTTGCATGTTCTGAAAATAAAGCACTTAAAATTACTTGGCAAATCACTTAAGAGTGCTTTCTCTATTATTTGGTAGTATTTTTGTTTGTTGTTCAGCTTGTGCTGCCTTAAAAACTGAAGAGTGTGTTTTTCTGGCTAAAGCAAGGAGTATTTTGCACTATCAGCACATTTTCTTTAGATTTGGGCAGTGAACCTAAACTTTGTGGTATTAAATTGTTAAGTTTGTGATTTAAAGCCTGTGAACAAAATGGTGCTGACCTACTTGGGGTGGTCACTGAGATCGTGGTGGCGGTTCTTGCAGTCAGCTGTGAAAATAGCTTAGGATGAGAAATGGGGGGAAAGTCATGAAATGTTACTGTTGGAACTGAGACAGTAGGGGAAAAGTAGAGGGATGCTACCCGTGGGGGCTGTACTCTTCCCTGTCAGGGGTTTTCACTTCTTCCAGGCTGATAATTCTGGTTTGGAGCAAATGATAATGCAAAATGAATGTTTTGTAATTTATTTAGAAGACTGCAGCTGGTGTGATTCTGTGTGATTCCAAGTTACTATATTAACATGGGGGTGATATTTAGAACAGCCCATGACTTAATATTTGGGTAACCATCTTTACTGGACTGTAAATGGAGTCCCGCTTGTTCTGCCTTTTCCAGTTTGCGTAGTGGAAGGGAAGCGAGTGCTCAAAACCTTCATGATGCTGAAACTGGAGAAGGGAATAGTGCTGCTTCTGGCCTTCCGCTTTGCTCTTTTCATCTGCACCGTTGAGGCAGGTGGTGTTCTCTTCCATGAGGCCCAGGCAGTTGTATTTTTGAAGCCATAAATTGCAACAAACTCCCCTTTACTTTTCTAATGAAAATGAGAACTTTTCATTGGAGTTAGAAAAACAAACCGTGATTTAGGGTAAGTGTAGTGAGGTTGAAAATTCTTGAACCTACTACGGTTAAGTTTTAATGCAGGTGTGTACATACGTGTATGTGTATATTGAAGCCCTGCATTAAGAGTAAGATCTGTCAGAGCTTTCTAGTAACGGATGTGTGTTGGCTGTATTTTCTCTGCTTAGCAATGTTTCCATCAAACACATCCTGAGGGGCCGCAGCTGGCCTGTACTCTGTAGACTAGGAGAGTTACAAATCCTAAGGTGTCACCTCTCAAAGCTTGTGTGTCTTTTATCCCATTAGTTTTTCCTTCAGCTGTTCGCCTGGAGAGTGGATGTTGCAAAAAGGCTAGTGCAAGAGCATTTTGGGCGAGAAGAACAACTTGCTTTTTTCAGGTTGTTTTTTTTTTTTTTTTTAGAAATTGTTCAACCAGAACATGCTGTTCTGGTTTTGGTGGGTTTTTTGTGTGCTGTTTTTTTTTTTGTTTGTTTGTTTGTTTGTTTTTTTAAGTGCGTTACTACATAGGGGCTCTGGGTAAACATATACTTTATAAAATTATATCAGATGGAGAGAAGTAAGCAGGAAGGAAAATTTTGTGCATCCACTGTAATCTCTACAAAAAATCAACTGAAAAATGATGGTGTACGACTAGCAGCAATCAGCAGAGCGCACTTAAAGTATACATGGAGTTGCTAATCAGCTGGGGCTCAGCCTGTGCCTTTGACACAGGTAAATCTCCCAGGTAGATCTTTCCACAGTGCGAGTGGAGCATCACCGTCTTGTGCGATGCTCTATGATGGTGGCTGGCTGCTGCTGGTAGCAAATGTCAGAATCTGCAGGTGGTAAGTGTGAAATGTACCCGAGTCTGAAGGCTTGAATAAACTGTGTTAAAGCCACCCGGATTCTCTGAGGGGTTTGGACTACTCGTAAGGAAACGTGATATTGTATTAGTTGTTTGGGGGTGGGTTTTTTTTTCTGTTGAGTTAAACACATAAGCAGGATGAGATAAGTGGAGAGCTCTGGCCTCCACAGCATAAGACAATAAAAACACCATCATGACTTTAATTATAAAAATTTTATTGGTTAAATACATTCTTAATTTACAGAGGTACCATAACAACTTACTGGACTTAAAGATTTATTTAGGACACTGTTAGTTGTACGGAGAGCAAAGATGTCTTCCCGACGGTATTTCCAGAGGGTGGGTCAAACAGAAAATGGTTTGATAAATGAGGCTTTTATTACCCTACTAATGTATGGGGGTCTAGCTGAATTTCAAGGTTACAGCTGAAATTTGCTACTATAGTGCCGTTAGGATTTGTGCTCCACCTCATTCTCGTTTTTTTTCAGATTATGTACTGTATGTACACCTTAGGAATTTTATGTTATGATCTATATGCAGTTTCATGGTGATAGTAGGCATCAAATCTTAAGAAATCCCTTCCTGTAAAAGCCAAGCATGTAACTTGTTTCAGTTTTAATAAATATGCTGTTTTAGCTGCCTGCAGTAATGCTAGCAGCCTTTAGATGGCACTCCTTGCTCTGAATATAAGGCTTTGCTGCTCTTCCTGCCCTGCGTAATAGGGAGGAGATGAATAAAATAAAGCTGAGTGGTTTATCTACTGACAGGCACTGACTTTAAACATTCAGTGGAATTTACAAAAACAACTGGTCTATACATAGTTATAAAAACGGGGAAGAGGAAATTGGAAAAAAAATATACAAAAGGGTTCTACTTCTGAGACCTGTATCAAAATCTTAGAAAACTGCCAGACAAACAGTAAGTAAACATCACACACGTCAGCCTCACCCACCACCATGATGATGCGGTATGTCTGCAGAGGACCCGGATGTTCTGTCTGTTGGTGTGGGCTTTGCTTGGTCCTGCTGTTCTGCCCCCGCCGTGCGCGCTGGAGGTTCAGGAGTTGGGTTGGCGCAGCTCGTGGTGGAAGAAGCCTGTTCTAACAGGGCGATCCACTGAAAGTTTATGGTTGAGAAGTCTGAGTGGGCTTGCAGGAGTCAGGAAATCTTACCTATCTATACATCTGTTTCCTTGTATTCCTCTAGGAGATGGCTCTTTTATTGGAATAAACAACAAGGAGGTGGACTTAGGTTAGGTTCCACAGGAGTTCCAGATAGGCTTGTTTGAGATGGCAAAATTGAATAGTGGCCACATAAATTGATGTGTTTCCACCTTTCTAGAATAGCACATGATTTATAATAGTTTTTACAATGTTAATTCCCTTAATGAAAGTAGAAATCCAGTTCTTTGCTCATTAAACCTGTGTGTGATCTTCATCCCCCAGTTGTGTGAATGGTATTGGCACAGTTTAAATATAAAGCCCTTTGTGTTTACGAAGCGTCTAGAGGAAAAAAAAAACGGAGGGCTAATGCCTGTGACGCTATTTGCAAGTACTGTGGCATAACAGTGGCTCTGCAGCGCAAAATGGTGCCAAGGGCCTCACATCTGTACTGTGTGTTCCTTGGGCTGGCTTCAGGCAAGTTCCAGTCTGCTACTGAGACTAGATGCTTGTTTCCTGCTGCGGGGGAGTCCTTCAGCTCAGTTTTGGCTGTAAGCTTGCTTCTGGCCTGCTGCGATGGTAAGCATTAAGCATGTGCGTGGGGAGGGGAGGGCTACCCTCACCAGCGTGCTCAGACACCAATTTGGATACACCCTGATCTTTTGTGGCAGTTGGTATTGGTAGCCATTGTACTTGGACCTCGTATTGGTAAAGTTGTAAGTAGACACCTGACTGAGTCAAAACTACCTCAAGGTCAATCATGATGATTCTAGTTTTCAGTTTTCAGTCTCCATCTGCCATTGAACTGTTGGCCCTTCTGCAACCTGAACTTCCAGACCCACAAAGAAAAAGCTTGTAAGGATATCTTGATACCTGCGTGAGTAATGACTCATGCTAACAGCTTACTGGTTCCTTTTGGTTCCTTTTCGTACAAAAGTGATGGAATGCCGTCAGCAATGGAAGAGCCAACTGCAGCATAACTTTTTTTCCCTGTTCCAGGCTGATGAAGTTGGCAGTTAATGGAGATGCATTTAACTCTTTTGTCAGAAGCCAAGTGTTGCAAAAAGGAATTTACTACCAGAAGTCATGTGAAGCTACCTCCATCATGTCTGTCTTAGTTTGTCGTTCAGGTCACACCGCTGCTTTTTACTAAATGCTTTCGCTACAGCTTCTTGAAGTAACCTCTTGCCAGGCGTGTTTGCCTTAAGGCCTCGACAGACCATTTATAATGATGCTCAGTATAGTTGGTATGTGGTAACAAACTGAAAACTAATCCCGTGTCTGCTGAAAGCTAAAACCAAGGCTGTAAAATATCCTTCGTGTTAAGGATAGGAATAATGTTACTGAAGTATGTTCCAGTGCTTGAGTGACAGATGAAATGCAGACCGAGTGAAGACTGGCTTTCCACTTACATGAAGGGGGTGGAGGGGCAAATAGTTGGAATAGTGCAGCTACTGCACAGAGGGATCTGAGAAAGCTCAGTAAATGCTGTCTATCACAACTAGCTTCAGCTGGGAAAGGAGGGTATGATGGAGCTCGATCAACAGTAGAAACATCTAAACCTATATCTCGAAAGGATTTTGGGGGAAGAGAGGAAGGTCTAAGATGATTCATACCAATTTGAATGTTATTTGTTAAGAGGCAAAATACTTCTGTGATCTTCCTGTATGAGCAGCTTGGGCTAAGAATAGAAGAATACTACACAAGGATTTGCTTCAGAGTTTTCCCTCTTACCAGTATTGAATTTGATATTTTTCTACTATGAAATATCAGTTATCTTCCTTATTCTCTAAGTCATAAAACAAGTGGATTCTACTGCTAATGTGGAAGTCAAGCAGTAATGAAACTTGGATATCAAACTTGATCTACATACTGAGTGCTGTAATCATATCTTAAAAACAATTCTTTCAATTTGGATTTAAAAAAAGTTTTTAAAGCAGCCCAAAGAACCTTACTTTATGCAGACTTTGTGCATGATAAATGTAATACCAGATAGTGAACACACTAGAAGGCTATTTAAGTTAAAATAGTGTTGCACCACAGTATTTCCCTAGTTGGAAACTGCTAAAAATTCCTGCTTGTTTTTGCTCTCAGAGCATTCATGAAGCATGACTACATACACTGTCACAAAAGACTAAGATTTTCTTATTTGACTTCAAGACACTAGTATGACTGTCTAGAAAAAGTAGTGCAAAACATTGATAGTCAAAACGATGATGTCTTTGCTGTGCCTTTAGGATAGAAAACATTCTCTCCCACACGCAGGGAGTGCAAAGCGAGGCAGCACGTCATGGTGCTTTTAAAATCTGAACAAAGTTCTTGGGAAATATCCCAGGCTTCCCTTGTATCTCTCCGCTCATCCAGTCCTCGTCTACAGATTCCAGCTCTGTTATTGTATCACCTGCCTGTAAGAGAAGGAGTAACATGAGCCAGTACAGCTTACCGTGCAATGTTAATGCATGCATAGCTGATGTTGTTCAGAAGCAATTAATATCAATCAAATAGAAGAGAAGCGGGATGTGGCCAGTCCCTTTGGTTGGTTACACCTCTTCAAGATTGTTTGCCAAACCCAGCTGAAGCTTCTCTTAGGGTAAATACTTGTCTATGCTGAAAAAATCATTGCCTTGCGGAAGGAAAAAATAGCACTGCTGCTTAACTTCTTGCGTTGCTTAGGCTCTCCAGGTAGGTGGGTACGTTGGAGAGCTGGCTCATAGGCCCCCTGCCTTACTTGTTATTTGTGTCTGTTTCCCTGCTCTGTTATGAGGGTTTCTTTTCTTAAATCCTTCAAAGCTTTTTTTTTTCTTTTTTTTTTAGAATTTAGTCCTATTATTTTCCAGCACTTGGAAACTTTCCTCTTTCCTTTAGAAACTTTCCCTTTCTAAAAAGGAAAGCATCATCTAAGTAGCTCAGTGCAGGCATTTAAAATAAACTGCAGTGCCTGTATTTGATCCTTGTTCCTGTTTTTATCATCCCATGCCACACCCTTCACCTGAAGTACTGTCATGGCCCTGGCCTTTCTTCCAGTACCTCTCTTCCCCTTGTCTGCTTTAAAGAATCCTCTGTCCTTTCAGCATTGCAAGCTGCTAATGCTGAAACTAATTATTTTCCTAGCTTTAGAAAGAGAAAATAGCGTGTTCCAGCTGACAAACACAATTTGGGGCCTGCTGTGAAAGTCTGCTGTTTCTCAGAAACTTGTTTTTGAGGACACAGTTACCTAAATCATGACTTTGAATCTACAAGGGCATGCTGTTTCTTGTTCATGCTTCTTTAATGTTATCTGGGCATGCAGCAAGTATTTCATTTCTCTCCTTGCTCCCATGGCAACTATGTATTGTGCTGCCAAACTTTTAGATTTTGCTGTTCTAGGTGTCCCTCAGAGGCATCGCTGCTGTAGCACTGGCACTCTTACTACTATCCTTCTTGTTGCTGTCTTTCTAGTTAAAAAACAGGCTCCCTTGACCATATCAACTGATCAAGAACTGAATCTACTGCAAAATGAGGTTTGTTTGTCTTGTCATGTTTACTGGATCAGAGAAGTCACAGGAATTCTGCAATTCCTGACCTCTTTCAATGTCCTCAGTGAAGATTTCACCAATATGAAACACAAGTGGTAAATGGCCTCTTTAAAAAATTTTTGCCCTTATCAAATATGTCTGTTCTATGTGCTTTGTTCTTTCCTGTTCAAAGCCTGTTTTCACTGTGGATAAATCCTGTTTGTTAGCATTCTTTAGGAGCATAAAACCTTTTGGAAAATTGGGCCAAGAGAGGTACTTACCTTGAAGGAAAGCTCATCTTCATTTTCTCCATGAAAATCGTAGAGAGCTTTGGCTTTTCCTTTCTTCCCTCCTAGAGACTGTGACAGCTCTACCCTGGCTGCAGAATGGGGACAAGACAAGTTATTTGGATTTGAGTGAAATAAACCTCTGGAGAATTTTCCTGTTATTCTCCTGTGCTACAGGGTAGCCTACTGCTACTTAACAAATTCACTGTCCTAATGGAATGAAAATCTCTACTGCTACCAGCTCATTTTATAGTACTATAGTACTAACACATTCTAATGGTTCTGCCTCTAAGATGATTAAATTTAAAGTTCACTTTACTTGTACTCTCCAATAGCAATATCTAATAAAAGCTGTCTTTTCCTCTTTGTACTTGGAGATGAAGTGGCACATGGTATGCGCTCTTTGCCAGTTAGGTGGAATTTATTTCCTGTCAACTTTCACTCATGGCTTTACTTGCAAAAACTATAGAGAAAAGAATGTGATTTTCTGTGTCCTCTGTGAAGGTTTTGACTGCATTCATTTGGGGACCAAACAGAAGCTCGAGGAGAGCAAGCAGCGTTCGTTCCTTGCTTCACCAAGGGTATTACAATAGTTCTGTGCCAAGACGCAGCGGTTGTAGTTATTTACAGCTCTACCAGCTCTCTGGCTCTGCTGCAGTGTTTCTCTTCAGCTGAGGGAGAACCTGGCTCCCCCCCATCTTTGGTACCCCTGAATTCCTACTAAAGGCAGCTCAACGGTCCTGTTTTGCCTGTGCCCAAACCATGCTTTAAACTGACCCAGAATCTGTATCACCTCCCAGATTACTTACTGACTAGAGCATTGTATTGCCATTATTAGAGAGGGTGGTTCAACGCTTAGTTTAGCTTTATGATATTAAGGACTGTGGTGGTGCATGTCTTGTTAATGCTAATGGAATAGTTAGGTTCTCCCATAACTCTATCATGACCGTCACAAACCAAGGAATAATGAATTATCATCTAGTAGGAGCACTGTACCTGAGCAGGTCTGAACAAAAACTGCTGGGAAAATCCCTTCCTTTTCATTCAGTCTTCCTCTATACCACTCTGAATCTACTTGCTCCAGTATTTGGATGTAGTCTCCCTTTTTAAAGGATAAATCGTCTTTGGTTTCTGCTGTAAAATCATGAAGTGCTTCACACCACTCTACTGAGCGTCTGTTGTTCTATTCAAGTGAAGAGAAGAAATGCATTAATTTTAGAAGCGTTAATGGACCCCATAAGCTGATGGATAATGGTGAAAGCAGCTGTACAGAACACGGGTGTCCTGAATTTCTCTCATACAATAGTGTCACTGCAGATGTAGACTAGAATGGCATTTCAGCAATTACCACAGAATTTCATCTAGGCTCAGACGCATTCCTTTTTATCATTGGTGGCAGGGGAGAGGATTAATAAATTCAAAATTAGACCACTGCAGCAATACTTAAAATAGAGCTAACAAGAATTTGCTTAAGCACAAAGGATAAAAATTTACTTATGTTAATTTGCCAGAAGCTACGAATTCAATCAGTTTAGGCCAACTGTCAGAATTCAAGCATTGTGTGCTGTGGGAGTTGTGTTACGTTGAAGTATAAAGTTGGGCAGCTAAGCTGACATTATTATAGAAAGGCTATGTAAATCTATGAAACCACTATGTAAATTCTGTCCCTCACCTATAAGATTTTATTACCTGAGGAAGGGAAGAAGAAAGCTCCACCTTGTTCTTCAGTGCTGCTCCTGTACCTACGTAGGTAAAGGACAACTTAGAATAGCAGCAATGACTATTCAAAATGTTACTAGTAAGAGATTTTAGATATTCAAAGTGATTATTAAGAATAAATTCTTAAGAAGTCCTACTATTCCTTTTGATTTTTCCTATCTGTCTTTTCTCCCTTTCTACCTCCTTCCCACATTCATTGTCCTCTTGGGCTTTTCTCCTATGTGCTGCCTATATACATGCAGGACAAAACCGTGTTCTTGAAGATTTTTGCAAGCATACTCATACCTGTTCCAGGCAGATCTTCAATTACTTCCACAAAGTTCAAAGGGAAAATTCCAGATGTGCCTCTGAGCTCTCCTTTGGCCCACTCTTCATTTACATATTCTTTAAGCATAATAGTTTCACCTTCTGAAAAACTGAGCTCATCTTTCTGATCTCCGATATATTCAAATCGTGCTACACATCTTGGGCCTCTGCACAAACAAAAGAGAAACTTACTTTCCTTATTTATTATTGTCCCCTTAATAATAAGGCAGCATTTTGCAAAATATGGATTGACATCTTTAATTAAAATGATGAAAGAATGCACTGAAGATGGAACAGGTAGAAAACTGGGGTCTAGCCCTGATTTTTATTTCTGCTTTCTGAGGACGACGAGCATGGAGTCTGGGGGAGCTGGACACAACTTCTGCACCCCAATTCCTGGCTGTTACACTATTTTGCATAAGACCCTATTTCTCTTCCAAACAACAACAACAAAAATATCACTTTGTTTCTGGGCTACCTGCCCCATTTTATATTTTTGCCCATATCCAAGTAAGTGCTTTTGTTAAGGGTTTGATGTTTTTTTAAGCTAGCATCCAATTTAGATGCAGTCAATTGTGTATTTGTCCCAAATACGTGGATGTTTCATTGGGGGAAGCTAGTTTTTATCTACTTTGACAAACTTTATTCTGTAAAATCTATCCCAGGCATGAGGAAATAAATTATCTATTGAAGAAAGAAACACCAACGCATCTGATAAATTTTACGTAATTTGGTATAATGCTGAAAAATAAAATTGATATTTCCCAAACCTAAGTAGATTTAATAATTTAATAAACTATTAAAATAAATTTAAGAAATTACTCTATGAAGATTTTTGATTTATCAGAAATACTATGCTAGAAAACAGTGATAATAGG
>VZTV01028123.1:7457-31472 GCA_013400875.1 Anhinga rufa
TGTGAAATATTCCACTCCGGTCTATGAAAAGTGACATTTTTCCCTCTGAAAAACCCTACCCTTAATTATACTGCATTAAGGAAAATCAGCATGAGCAGTTTTAAATGAGAGAGTGGGAGCTGAAATGGAAGTAGGGGAGCAGGCTGAGAGCTACTGAGACAGAAACACCGAACAGCAGAGGCAGGAGGAAATTAAACCAAGGCGTGCATGGCGAAGTGTGCAGAAATGACAAATAGGAATCTGGAGGAATTGGTAGGGGACAAGTGGGGGACAAGCAAGCAGAAATATAATAGAGAGTGTGGGTGAATATGAAAGACAAATGGCAGAAACAAAGAGCCATTTATAATAGGCAGGAACAATTAAGCTGTGTAATTACAAAATCCTGCTGCGACTGAACTCCTATGCAATTACTGAATGGACACATACCCCGAGTGCAGCACTTTGAAGGGGATGGCAACAGTTTTTCTCTCTCTTTTGTTTCTGATTCAAACTCCCCCCTTCAGTCAGCAGCAGCATATGTGATATCATTGTTTTCCGTGCGAGCAGCAGCATTGCCGGCCGTGGACAGTCACAACAGCACAATGCCAGTTAATCAAAACCTTCCTGCGAGCAAACATGAGGCTGGAGGGGCAGTTATAATTAGTTCCTAGGCAGCAGTGTGGCACTGGCAGTGGCTGCATCAAATCATTCTTAAAAGGTTTTCTTTACTAATGCTACGTGGAACTTCATTCTTTTTCCCATTTATTGTTAGTTTAGAAAACAGACTACATTCTTTATTAATATATTTAAAACAAGTGCATGACACAATGTTACAGAGNGGCAATTGGCATCTCCATTTGCCTCTAGTTAGTGTTTATTTTGGGGGCCTTATTACAGGTTGTCAGGTCACCATGTTCTGAGCATGTCTTGTTTGCTGAATCAATTTTTACTTCTAATTGGATAGCCTGGGCTGAGTTAAAATGTTTTTTTAAATTAGATCTGTACCTTCTGAATCCAAAATCTTCAAAGAACAGCTAGCTGCGTTCTTTTAGAGATGCATTTCTAAACCTCCCGGGGGAAAAATCCCTTTGAAAGACATGAAGTTAGAGCCAATAAAGGACTGAGGCATCAGATGCAGAATGGAGATATGTAAATCCAGAGTTATGGTCCAAACCCTACTGCTCAGCTGTTGTTTAACCTTGAGGATAATTCCTCATTTGACCTGCAAGTTCTTTGTGAAATCCTGCTTTCCTGCAAGCATACAGCTACGGTTGCACATACCTAAATCAAGGCACTGAACACAGTCTTTTAAATCTGGTGTGAATTATCAGAGCATGACTTACACATACCCCAGGGGACTGGGATTCTCAAAAGATCTAAATATGCCTTCTTGTTTTTAAATAACAGCGTTTAGTATACAAGCAGAATGGAGTTAGACAAGTCTGCCGGGAAGCAGAAGAGCTCAATCCCAGTTTCCTGCTCACCTTTCGGTTTCTGTTTCTGGAGCTCAGGAGTTCCTAGGGCTGATCCATACATCCCAGGCTGAAGGTACTGTCTGGCTCCATATACAGGAGAAGATGCTGACTGCTGTTTGAGATATAAAAGAAATGGTGAATTACTCCTGCGATTCACACAGCTCCTACTTCCTTCAGAGTGCTCAGTCCATATTCTAAAATTGCCTGCTAGACCTCAAGGACTGAAGACAAAACGAGTAGTTTCCAAAACCTGATCAGGTTGGCATACAGTTCAGGCACTGAAGCACCTGCTCCTGTAAAATTAATCTTGTGGTATGCTGGAGGAGGCAATTCTCAACTTTGTATCCTAAACTCATAGCTCTGAGGCACATCGTATGTTCTTTGGAAAAAACTTTTGAGCCTTTAAGGTTATGCTGAGTGGGTTTTGGTCCCTTCTTGCTCTCTGCTCCTTCAGTATCTTTACATATATTTAAAATAATAGTAACATTTCTGGAGGTAAATTACCTGGCCGTTCATCTATCTGACCACTTTTGTCCACCTAACACACCTCAATCCATCCATTCTGCATTGATTGAGCACTCTGGACAGGCAAACTAACTCCTTTGTGCCAGCCCTCCCCGTGCTAGAGGACAATAACAGGCAAAGGAGACGTGATGGAGTTAAGACTTTGGCTCACTTTTCACTCTCTGGCTGCTGGTCACATCTGCATATTGAAAACTGCATTCTTTCATAAACACACCAGTAATCCACGCTGTATATAGTTTCCAAGGGCACATAAACTAGTAAATCTAATGAAGCCATCTGTTACTACACCACTCAGCTTTGAAGCCAGTTAAGATGTGACACAAGATTTTTCTTTCAATACTAAGAAAGGGTCTCTGGTTTTCATTTTTAAAACATTTTCTCAATTTATTTTTCAGGTCTAATCCTGAACATTCCTGCATGAGCCATGGAAGCTGAATCTCACAACAGCCTTGTCAGGAGCTAGAAATATGAAATATAGAGGTAGAAATTAGGGAAATCAGTGGAAATTATTCTAAAGCTTTTCCTAGACTTCAGTTACACGTATGCATATATCCCCTTGCCTGGACAAATGAAGGCATTACATTGCAAGCTTTTGGGTCACATTAAAATGAACCTCAATGATAGCATTCACTTAAAAACAGTCATGTTTTATCGTGCTTATAGTTGTATGTTCACAGATAGGCTTACAGGGCTCATTTTCTTCCTCAAAGCTCCTCTCAGACCTTCAGGAAAGATTGTAGACAATGAAAATTTTAAGACTTAGCAAAAATAATTTGGAACTTCATGATCAAAAGATATTATTCTGAACATAATGTTTGCTGGTAAGCCTCTTAGAAAATTGTGTGAAACTGTGTTCAGTTATGGTCAGGCGAATTCTTCCACAAACTGGTCTGTAAGAGTATTTCTATCCCTTGCAGGGAGGCAGATATTGTAATATACTCTGGGTTTATATACTTAGGGCTAGGTCTAATGCCAACTATGAGTACCCAACCTTTATGTTTCTGCCTTTCACCTTCTCCTTCCCACTCCCGGGAATGCATTGCTCTGAGGGAAGCACCCCAGGGTAGCTGGTCCTCAGGGTGGCCAGCCGAAGCCACCTGCTTTTCTTAGTCAATAATAAAACTGCAGGGACAGCTATGGTTGGAGCTCCACCATTGCTGAGGTTTGTGTACCCCAGTGTACTCAGGTGAAAGAGTCCAAAGTGCTGTTCCCAAATCCTGCGCTGAGGACAGGCGTCTGCATTAGCTCTTTTAAAGAGCTCAGTCATGTGTTGTGGTGCTTTGCCGCTGCTGGTGATATATGCAATGTCCTGTTCACCAAAATGTTTACCCAGGGAGCTAAACAAGTTGTGAGAGCTGCTCTCTGAGTCTGCTTCAGCAGGCAAATATTAAATGAAAAATGAGATTAGCTAGGCAGGAGGCAGGTATGTAATCACAGTTTCCTGCTCCACACAGAAACACATGAACAGAATCACGCTGTGTTTGACAGATCAGCAAATTGCTGATTATGTCACCCAAACTGGGAGAGCTTTACCAGGAGAGCTTTACCCGGGGCTGGCAGCCTGTTAAGGAGAGCACTTTGGTGTGCTGGGGAAGCTGTAGATGACAGAGCGCTGCGGGGTATTTTCCAATGGAGAAACTTACATACCACACAAACAGCTACTGAGACAGAACAAGACGTGTGTCAATAAAGAACAAAATCACCTCTTCGTTCTGGTGGGCTTGACATTCATCTGGGTTTAATTTGGTAATCTGGGTCCCAGGCTTGCCAGCTAATATTTAACAGAATTAAAGTGTATTACATATTAATACATGCATACTAGCATTAACGTAATTATTTTTACATAATATTTAACATGAAATTTGGGAAGAGACTACCAATATACTACATGTTTGCCCCAAGCTGTGGTATGGTTTCCACAGCTGCAACCACCTTGTGGTGGTCTCCATGATGGTCAAAGATTTATCTGGAAACTCAGTGGCTGAATGCTTCAACCATGGGACTATGGTGTAACAGAGGAGGTGCTGCCTCTTCTGATCATATTTTGGTGGATTCTCCCTTTCTAGGAGGAAGGCCATGGAAACTACTATAAGGTTGAGCACTGCAGCCTTGCATGTGAGCTAAATGCTTAGCTACTCAGCATAGTTATGATACAGGCATGCCTTGGTCATGGCTGTTTGTAAACCTAGAGAATGCTAAATGCAAAGATATATTGTCATACAGACTCTTAAGTATCAGCAAACAAGAGTGAATCTCATATTTGAAGACTTTAGATGACTGCATCTGCCAGTTCTCTGTTGGATACCTATATCCCTTTGAATGTCTTGCATTTGATGTATTGTACGTATTCAGTTAAATTCAGTAGCTCTCTCTAGGTTAGACTCTGTTCCGTTCCAAGTTAGATTGCTGTAAATCCAAAGTAACTCCACTGAGTCTACTTGTTAAACCTTTTTTTTTAATCAGATCTGGATGACTGACTGCAGTTTTGTAAGCCAGCCATAGCATGAACTCTTTCTCCTAAAAAGAAAGAGGTAGTTTGCATTATGAATTCATAATTTTGGGGTTTTTTTCCAGGTGTCTGAGACCTAGGATTTAAGAACAAAGGGAAGAAACAACCTCTGAAACATTAAATGTGAACCTTCAAGCTTTTAACATACAGTAAAATATTTATTCTTAATAAAGAATAGTGCATCTACTGTGACCTAGTTAAACTAATTCGCAAACACTGAGCAAGTCAAAAGCCTGGAAAAACATCAAATAGCATATCTTCCATGAATACTAGTCCAGTTTTGTCCAAGTGTCATGAATATTTTGTGCAGGTAGCATAATGATGGCAAACCTTCTTTACATGTTTTGTTTGAAAAGCGAGGCAAGAACATCCACTTGTTTTGTATCAGTTACAAGCACACTTCTGGGTGATGCACAGAAATTGTACAATGAGCTCAGATCAAAGATCAGGTAAACTTCCTGTATTTTCTGGGGAGCGCTGTGAACCGTGTGCACGAAGCCCCACTACAGCTTTGATCAGGGGGCTTACTAGGACATAACCCATCAGCTCTACCAGAGCAAATTCTGTGTGTGTGAGGACAAAATATAAATGAAAGGTAAAAATTCTAAAATGTTTTTTTTTCTATTTTGCTTAGAGTTCAGAGTATATGGGTTTGAGGTTTGGGGTTTTTTTGTTGCTCTTTTGTTTGGTGTGGGATTTTTCATTCCCTTCTCTGTAGTTTGGTGTGAAATCAGCATGGGAAGGTGAACAGTTTTCTGAATTTATGACTGGAGAGGTAAAGGGGAAACTATTTTCATTTTTTATTTGGCTCTTGTAAATTGGGATTAAGTACCCTGAAATCCAGATGATGCTATAATCCAAACTTTTGTTTTCTGAAAGTTACTCTGATAATCATTTCAGGGTTTAAAACATGTTTTTTTTTCCAGCAATGTTGTATGTAATACTTCATTGATAATTATTGAAGCTGGAAGATTTAGTACGCTAGCTGCGCTTTTAGACTTCTCAATTTACTTCAGGTTTTACACTTGACAGATTTTGTCCAAAGGCAAAAAAAAAAAGGAAGATTGTAACATGCCACATCATTATTATAATGTATTTCTGGCAGCTTAGAAAGAATATGAATTCTTTTATTTTTCATTTTTATTAATTGTATGCTGTATATCAAAAAGGATTTTTGAAGTTCTAATGCGTAGCATCACTTGATTTCAAAAGGCATTACAGAAATAAAACACAACTACGTAGTAATTGCAATTTTATTGCTTCAATTCTCCATCACATCACAGCTTTTCAAGATCAGTCTGCTGAAGATGATTGCCTCTGAACTATCTGATTGTAAATGGTTTAAAGAACTTCCACTTTCACCCTGAGTAGGTGCCGGATCATATGTACATTTTTCATACTTCTATTAGATAAAGTGATTTTAGAGGAAGAAACTTAAAGAAAATTATGTAGGTTGCAATCTGCCTAAAGAAAAAAATATTTTAGTGAGGCAATCTTGATGTTTAAATACTTTTGTATCTTGAAGTTTAAATACTTTTGTTCCAATTGTATGAAGAATTCCAAGTATGCACAGAAATGAGTGGCTATTCCCAACTGCATAATGCATCATTCTAAAAAAACCCTCTTATTAATAAAGCACTAAATTTAAAGCAGTCTTTAGTCTCAAGAGACAAACCAGTGCAAAAAGTGAGAATACTAGCACTGGAAAATTGGTTTTGCTTAAATAATTTTATATGGTCATTAAAATAATAATACACTATTCTTCAACACATCCTCTTAACAGCTTCATTATCCACCACCAGTCTCTGCTATTTATTCCAAACACATTTGGAAACAATCAGAAACTAGAGTCCCTTCATAACCTGTTTGTGCAAAAACATATCGCTTTTGAAGAACTCAACATCTTTTTGACTTGAATATTACCTGCTACATTTTTCTTTAGGTGCTGAGAACTCATACAGGAATGTACACAACTTAATAATGAGATCACTCAGGACTGGTCACCCCTGTGGAGTCAGTATTTCAGTTGTTCTGATCTGTTGTTTACTCACCTGTTTTCTGGCTCTACTGTGCCCCGATTTCCCACTGGAAAGCATGCTTAAGGACGGGAGCCTGCCCTTTTGCTTGCATTGAGCTATTCTGACTATGCTGTGCAGAAGCATCATTTAATAGGCACTTACTCAAATGCGAGCAAAGCAGCCCAAGCAGATCACTCATTCTTCCCTTGACTGCTGTATGACCTTGTCAATATGTTGCTCTCCAGGCAGGGCGCACAGAATAAGACATCCACAGAAGGCTCCGAGAATGAGCCACAGCAGTTTGTCTGCTCCAGATAAAATTAAAACCGACTGTAGCGATACCCTTTGCAAAGTGCTGCCGCCTGCACCGCAGCCAGACTGAGGATTCAGCAGTGAGATTAAAAAACTGTCATTCTCTGTCATTATTAATTAATTTACTTTTAGTGCTGCTAGATATGTTGTACAAGGACAGCATGGCACGGTGCTTTCTTGCCCATGGGATCCCACCTCACTGCAAGCTCTCACGCACATTTCAGAGCACCGTTTTTCAGCTGGCCCCTCACAATAAAGGCAGAGCTAACCTGCTGGGGGAGCGCGGTGTTCCTTCGGGAGTGCAGCACGGATAGTCCATCTAAGGTTAATTTATTGTTTGAAATTTGGCAATATTATGTCAACAATGAATTCATAATATGGTTTAAACAAAGTCTCTTTTTTATTTTGGGAAGTAGACTCCTCTCTATTGCCTTTTAGAGACCAAGGTAGAAATCTGTGATAAACCTGTGGTTTTCAGAGCAAGTTCAGGTTAATCTAACTGCAGTATTTATTCCTTTATGTATAATCAGTGTTTCTAGAGAAAGGTGTTACAGCCCAGTGTTCCACAACGTACAAATTACCAGAGAAAGACCAAACCCGCAAACTAGCCAGATGTTCTGACAGCCCAGCAGACCTTCACAAAACAGCTTTCTGTTCTGCCAACAGCAGCCACAGCTTTGGTTCCTGTCGTCACCCAACCAGAGCAACTCAGCTCGGCAATTGTCATTTGCTAATTAGTTTGAGTTACGCGATCATAGCTGAGATTTTGGCAGCCTATTCTGGAACAGATTTATTAATGATGATCAATTATGACCAGGTGGAATTTCTGACAGATTATTTTTTTTCTTGTTACCTGACAATATATGGCAAATCTTCAATTAGATAAATGCAGTTAACGAGCTGACCCTGCCATCTGCCATCATTTCTACTGCTGCTTCTGCGGTTTAGTGCCTGCTCAGAGTCTCCCAGGTCACTCTCTTTCCTTCAGCTCAGGGTGGAATACAAATCTCTCTAATGAGCCAACGTAGTATTGAAGACCTGTCATTCAAGCTGTGCCTGAAGTGGAGTGAAGCTGAAAGCTTCACTTGCAAGATGGGCTGGTGATGTCTTCAATAAAAATAGCACTGAACCAGAGAAAGCTCACTAAGAGAATTTGCAAAATCCGTTAAGTTTCCCAGTTCTCAAGCTAAATAGATGCAGGTTCGTGAGAATGATAAATAGCAATTTTGTTTTACAATTTGACGTTTTAAGCTGTTTCTGTGTTCTTTACAGCGCTGCAGCTCATTGCAGGTAAGACAAGAGTGACAGCTAGCTGCAATACTCGACATCCCACAGGTACATCACTGCTGCAGCAGTAAGGACACCAAATAAGAGGGGGCAGCGTGCTCTGGTGCACATCTGTGTCCACACCTCACCACATCGAGGTGCGTGCAGAAGCACACTTTCCACAGCAGGATGGAACTCGCCCATTTTTTGTCCTTGCGCATGGGTGTGAGGGGCCAGCAGCAAGCGGCCAGGCTGTGGAGCCCCTCCAGCACCCCTGCTGCTTCGCCAGAGCTGTGTGGGAAGCTGCTTAATCCAGGTTGGATGGGCTGGCTCTGCAAGCCCTGCTTTCCGCACACGTTAGCTCCTTCCCCCTGCTAACTCCTCTCCCATGAGAGAAGGAGACCCATGCCAGCCACGTAACCTTCAGGGAGATCAGCTGTTATGGCCAGCACAGATATGCCGTAGGATTTGCTATGAAAAAGGAAATTGCTGCCAAGGTGGTAGTTCTTCTGTCTAATCCATTTTGTGATTACAAGACACTTCATGGAGAATCAGTACAAGAGAAACATGGACATACTGGAGAAAATTCAGTGAAGAGGTGTGAAGATGATTAAGGGACAGGAACATCTCTCCTATGAGGAAAGGCTGAGAGAGCTGGGACTGTTCAGCCTGGAGAAGAGAAGGCTCCGGGGATCTCATCAATGTATGCAAATGCCTGAAGGGAGGGTGCAAAGAGGATGGAGCCAGGCTCTTTTCAGTGGCGCCCAGTGACAGGACCAGAGGCAGTGGACACAAACTGAAACACAGGAGGTTCCCTCTGAAAATCAGGAAACACTTTTTCACTGTGAGGGTGACTAAGAACTGGCACAGCTTGCCCAGGGAGGCTGTGGAGTCTCCATCCTTGGAGATGTTCAAAAGTCATCTGGACACAGTCCTGGGCAAGTGGCTCCAGGTGGCCATGCTTGAGCAGGAGGTTGGAGCAGGTGACCTCCAGAGGTTTCTTCCAACCTCAGCCATTCTGTGCTTCTGTGAAATGTTTCTTTGTGCCCTCAGCCAGGCAGGTTTGGGCATGGGGGGAAGAGGAGCAGAAAGTAAATACATCTCTTAAGGAACATGTGAACCTCTGTCTCTCAGTGGCTCTCCTTTTCCATTCAAATACTTATGGGAGTGTTACAGAAAACATTGGAGGCACTTGCAGGCTTGGCTTCAGTTGTAAACACAATCTTCTCTGTCATGGTTTAGCCCCGGTCAGCAACTAAGCACCACACAGCCACTCGCTCCCTCCCCCCACACCTGTGGGCTGGAGGAGGGAATCAGAAGACTAAAGAACAAGGGAGAGGAACAAAACCCAGAAAAACAGAGGTGGGGCAACAGCTGACCACCCACCGACCGACCGACACTGTTGGATCCCAAGCTGCAATTGCTGCCTACCCTGAACAATCCCCCTGTTGGGAAGTGAACTCAGCAGTGGTAACCTTGCAGGGTCCTGTCAATGCCAGAAGGATGGTCTGCCATTTAAGGCAGCTCAGCAGGGAGGAGCCTGGGGGTGATCATTCCCTACCCCTGTTACTGAGGGTGATCATTCCCTACACCTGCTGCTGAGGGTGATCATTCCCTACCCCGTCACTGGGGGTGATCACTCCCTACCCCTGTTACTGAGGGTGATCATCGCCTACCCCTGTCACTGGGGGTGATCATTCCCTACACCTGTGAGGGGCTGTGGCTAGCCTGACTCTTGCTTCTGGACGGGGCTTACAAAATCAGCTCAGCTAAAGGAGTCTGTGCCTTCCATCCCTGCACCCTCCCAGTTAATATCCTGGGCATGACATCATATGATATGGAATATCCCTCTGGTCAATCTGAATTGGCTCCAGTGAAGAAAATCAACTCTATCCCGGCCAAAACCATGACACTCTCTCTGGAGTGCTGTTGACTCTTTTCTAGGATTGGGAAGGTATTTTTAATCTATGTTCAAACAAGCACTAAATTCACAATTTAGAGCTTATCTTTACCCTTTAAAGGTTTGGGATCAAGGACTTTGGGATCAAGGGCCAGCTAGCGAACTTCTCTGAACCTGACCACCTCTGAGCTAAGAGGTCACATAGCACTGACCAGTCTTTTCTGTCATCTTCTTTCTTCTGTCCTGTCCTAACCTTTCTCTGCACAGGATTGAGAAAAAAACCCACCATTTTCTCTAGGTACAGGAAGGATAACATCATTCAAACCTACATGGACTCCAGAGAAAGCCACCCCCCAGCATTATCTCACACAGAGGGGAAAAACTCAGTAAAGTATGTAGTAAAAATTCAGCACTTCTCAAAAAATATCAAATATTCCAGAAGTCAAAATAGATCTTTATGACCTGAGAAATAATTTTCTCTGTTTTTCCTCCTGCTTGCTCCCCTATAGACCCTATCTGCATGTTCAAAGTAGCAGGTTATGACTTGCTTTGATTTTGCTTGCTTATCAACATGCAGCTCAGGTTTTACAGCTATAAAAACTTCACTGAATTATAGCTTTAGGGGTATTGACAGGATGTGCTTCAGTTCTGAGAGAGAACTTGGAGGGAGGACTGCAGATGCAGGAAAACTCTCCTTGGCAACATAAAAAGCCTCTGTCCAGCGCGCACAATCTTCCTTTGCTGCACTTAACGGCCTGAGAAGAGCACAGCACAGTAATATTTGTTGCTTCCTCTAATGCACTAGCTGAAAAAAAATAGCTGAGTTTATTGATGTGTTTTGTTCTTTGTAAAGGGTATTTGGTCAGTTTTATTTGGACTGTTTTATTATCTTCAGGTGGGACTAAATTCATTAGGTATCGCTGCTTTCACTCAACTCCTTTTGGACACGTGCCAGTTTCTAACAACATCGATATGAACCTTTGCATTCATTTTACTGAGTGTTGCATCACATCCTTGGATTTACTGCAGCACCGTATTTACAAAGGTCAACTGAATGTCTCAAAACCAAGCACAGTGGTGAGGCCGCAGCAGAGTGGCTGCTCCGGAGAGCCCACCTGCAGCAAGCCCTCCTCTTGCAACAGATGGCAAAAATGAGACTGGCACGGGAGCTCAGGGTGCGGGCAGCTGGCTCTACCGAGCTCTTTGCTTTGGCTCTACCGCAGCGCATTCAGAGTGTAAGGGCGAATCATCGCACAAGATATATCCCTTGAACAGCAGCCGGCCCAAAGACCTAGGGCAACAGTCTCTTACATCATCTTAGGCTTTAAGTGTAGATTCAACATTTCTCTGCTCCCTGTACAGGAGTAGTTTGTTTCCCCTTATCCCATGCTCAACAACTCTCTTAAAAAATAAAAAAGTGAATCTATCTACCTATTTTTTCTGTGAAAAGAGGAGGACCAGGAAACAAGGCAAAGGATTTCCCTTTACAGGGTATGCTGGGACTGAGTTTCACCCTTTGGCAAAGCTTAGTCCCTGCAGGACATTAGCTACACCCCACCTCCTGGTTTTAGTAAATTAGGTCAGTCCCTATCCTTGAGCTATCACTATGTCTGTGAACACAAACTCCTACAGGTGCTCTACAGGTAAACTTCCCCCCTTTCCGCCCCAGCTTTTCTTCTGAAGGCCCTTGTGATCCTCCCCCCGGGAGCAGAAGTCTGCCTGTGCTGCATCCCCTTGGGGCTGTGCTTATGAAATATTCCTCTGAAATATTCCCCACGGGAAGGGCTGAAGCAGCTCCATGCTAATGGCCTTTCTTTTGAAAAGCAAGAGGAAACACTTCAAGGGAAGTCAGTGAGGTCAAGGAAAACCAGCAGTGATAGCAGTCTGTCACAAATAAGCAAGAATGTAATGCGGAGAATCCCTCTGCAAAATAATTTCTAAGGAAACAGAACAAATTGAAATACACTAGTGGATCTAACACCAATAATGAATCAACGATGTAAAACATTTAAATATATAACCAACATTTCAGCAGCTTTTGAGCTATCAGAGCAGCTATTTCCTCTGAAATTTGGACACGGATTTGCTCCCTAAAATACGAAGATGTTCATTGCAAAATGCGCTATGCACCATGGGGTAAGAAAAAAACTGTCTAGCAAAACCAGGGAAATATTTTAATATTTTGCAGGGCTTTGGGATTTAGAAACTCTTTGCCCTTGTGATTCACGGCAGTCAGACCTCTCTGTCCTCTGGCATCTCTCCTTTGGTAAGCCATAGTAAAAGAGGAAGAAAGAAAAACCAAACCCCAAAACATTTATAAAATAAAAAAAATTCCTGTATTTTGTCAGGATTTCCAACTTCCCATCTGTCCCCTTCAGCTCAACCAGCAGTTAAGCTGGTATAAAATGATGCTACAATAGCGTAAAGAAATAGATTTGATGCTTCAATTTCAGCTAATATTTCAATTTCTCCCACTATTATTTTTCCTGGGTGGGTGAAAACACTTAGATTAATTATCTAGCCAGCAACGATTTTGCCTAGTTCTTCTTTGCCCCCCCCCCCCTTTTTTTTCCAACTGTTCACGTTCTTCTCCCTTCTTCTAACACAATCTTCCTGAAATAAATACAAACCCAGCATCAGTCAATTAGAGAGGAGTTGCAAACTCTATCTGTCACACAAGTTCTAACCTGGGTAGGTTTGCCCAGCCACGCCTGGGAGGCTCACATCAGAGGCTCTGTCCCCACTGAAGTCCGCAAAGCCATCAGCCTGTCATTACAAGCGCACCAAGTTCCTTACTGAACAATCCTATTTTAAATAATATTTAATGTTGTTTCTTCAGCAGCCTTATTTTACCACCCAGGAAGAGTCACTCTATCCTGATGCTTAGTGCACACGTGAGGTATGCAGCTCTAAACCATTCATATTTTAAGGCTTGTATATTTTTGCCATTTAATCACTAGATTCTTTGTTAGTGTTATCTACAGCACCTAATCATGCTAGTTTCTTATATGAAATAGATGTCAAAAGCTGAATTAAAATGACAGAGAGAAGATAAAGACAATTAAATTAATATGGGAAGGGCTTTCTCCTACAGGATCTGGTTCAAGGTCAGAATCTCAAGGGCTGTAGTGGTGAACAGCCTTTCACACTGTCCCAGCAGATGGGGCTTTGACCTTAGGCGAGCACATGTCAAGGCTCTACCTGGATCATCAGAGCATTGTGGGCTACCAACAGAACTCTGGAGCACAGATCTGTGTCTGTTAGCTCCTGGGGTTACTGATACAATGCCGCTACATGCCTCACTGACCACAGTTACACTTAAAACAAGATGCTTTTCGTTATTTATACCTCAGGCATTGACTCCTGCCTATTGGTATCTTTTTGCTCAGTCACTGTGCTTTTTGCAGATGCTGTTGGATAATTTGTGAACAAGAAGAATGGCCAAGGGGGAGGGCAAGGTGCCACTTTCATACAGAGAAGAAGATTTACATGTAGCTACACCCCATTCCATGTGAACAGGGCCATATCTGCACTACCCTGAAACCTTTACTATCGAGGGGTAACTTCAGCTTTGTACTTCTTTCAGGACACAGGCTATGGGCTATGATCTGATCTGAGGCATCATGATAATTGAGTTCACTCTCACTACAGAGGTATTAGCCAGTCATTGGAACCGGTCTGAATTGCATCATTTCAAAGCCAGCCAGCCAAGTTCGCAGTTGCTTCTGTGGTTTCCCAGAGGTACCAGCATCTCAAAGGCAGTATTTGAATACAAAATCATCCTACCTCTTAAGCATACATTGGCTAACATTCAAGCTATTGAGTAGTAACAGCAACTTGTTCTCATAGGTCCTCTTATACAAGCATCTGAATTACTCACTGTCATCCAGAAAGTGATCAAACTACATTTATGAGTAATACATAAAATTCAAACAAGACCTTTATTTACATTAGGTTTTCAAGAGCTGGGTGTTGCAACATACATAATAAAATTTCATACTACATTTTTTATAGGAAATCAGGTTGAAAAGCTGATCTACAGAATCAATTTGTCAAAACTGGCTAAGCAGAAAATGCATCACCTCAGTTTTAGAGTACTTTGTCAATTTTACACCATCTGCTATCATTCAGAGTATTCCTGATGTCATGGTTATAAAAACAGAGCACTCATGCAGGTTAATTTACAGTGAACTCTCCTAGTAAATTTTACATTCTTCACTTGTTCAGAAGAGCAGGTCAATACTCTTCCCCTTGTCTCACAAAGCAATTACGGATCCAAAGAGGAGAAAACTAGATCCATCAAGAGATTTTTAACAGAAAGAAAACTGGATTTAGCAAGACAAAGAGTCAAAACTTTAATTCCATGACAAACTGAATTATCGTCTCTCATTCTATAGAAAACAAGTAGTACTGAAAAGATTAATCAAGTCCTTTTATTCCATATTAACATTATGCAGCAACCAATATGAGTGTCTAGGTAAACAGAAACTTCATGAAGTGTTTTGCTGCAAAGCTGACCTCAGTAATGCACGCAAATGATAAAGTCATCAACTCTGTTCACTGCCAGAAATAAAAAAAATGGCTTCAGGAGCAAATAACACTGATTCATACTGTGCTCAAGCACTAGTTAACGAAATCTATTAAACTACATGGGGTGGGGAAAAAATAAGAATCAAAGCAGCTTTGTTATCTTACTTGTGACACCTTATTTAAATCTCAGGCATTACCTCTATATCAGCATAAATATGTAGCCTTCTACACCTTTTATGATGTGGTTACAGACACAAAAATGTTATAGTAGAAAGCAAGAGCTAATTTAAGGACTTTCAGACCTTGAAATCAGCAAGATACAAAGCTAAAATTCTTATGTTCCTTTTCAAGTTATGAATACTTTCACTAAAACATAAATATTTTAACATATATTAATTTTTTCTGACATTCAAAATTGTAAAGTCAATATGGCAGAATTATTGTTAAAAGCACATATTTACAAATAGTCTTTTTTCCATACATAAAGTATTTGGCATAATTATAACAATCTTACTGCATACACAACTGTTTGCTTCTTTTTCACATAATGGTACACTCCTTATTAAAATTTACCAATTATGTACAAAAATACTTGAACATTTATCATAGAAAACCTCTATAACCACCATCAACAGCTTGTAACTGCTGAAGGTTTAATTCAGAGAATATAAAAAGTGGTCACTTTCTTCCAGTTAAACTATCAACAAATCAAACACACAGCTAAAATCAACATGAGCTTCCCAACAGAAGAGGGAGAATATTTTTAACAGCATGACTTAAAATGCAGTTCACACATCTGTTCCCAAGCACATGTTAAACAGTCAGTAAAAGAAAGAGGATACAAAAAATACATACAGAAGGTGCTTTTTTAATTTTCCCCTCCACATTCCTACGGCTTGACATTAGCTTTCCAGAGCTCTTAGATGCCAATCACTAAAATACAACCTAAGGCCAAACACCATTCTCCTACAATAAAGATGATGGTGATGAACTCAAGCTAAAAAGCAAATCCAAAACCTGACTCCACTGGCATGTACACATCCAAAGAGCTGTTCAGAATTTCTGCTAGGTTTTTACAGGATTATTAATGACCTTTGCAATTAGCTTTTGAAATTTATTGATTGATATCCCATAGTTTGTATTTTTAAAAATTTGTTCATTTACTGTATTGCCTTGGTAGTAGTCAGTACTGACTCTTGTACACAAGTAAAATGAACAACTTATATGTACCTATTTCATTCACAGATTGTATTTTAGGGTGAAAATTTCAAAAACAGCAGAGAACCTTCACTAGCAAACTGGTAGCTTCTTAAAAAAAAAAAAAAACAAAATCAAAACAACAACAACAAAAACCCCATTAACTGGAAGAATAAAAGTAAATTGCACCTCAAAAAGAAAAGAATGCGTCGGGTACAGTAATACACTAATGGCACAAAATCTTATCAAGATTCACCAGAACGGTGCTGTATGCTGAATGAAATGCAGGTATTCTTCCATCTTAAAAATAACATAAACCAAGTGTGTGTTTCAAAAATTCCCAACCACATTCTTACAACAGTTCTCTGCAGTATAACTTGCGTTATATCTTCGTTTTTCCACAGACATTTGAAATGACCAACCTGTTCATCGGACAAGAGAAACAACTTTCAGCCTACTTGCAGAAACATCCTAGTCTACAGACTACTTTGTTAGAAAGCGTGCATTTATCTCTAGTAGTAAAGATCCACTCAGTATATACTGTATTTTGTAAGAAGCATTCGGCTAACTTAGATGAGAGTTGTAGGGTTTTAGATTTAATTTTTTAAATAAAGTACAAACAAAAGCATTTTTCAGTATTCACCACCATGAAATTAAAAAATATCCTCTCATTCACACTTCCTATAATATCTGGCAACCTAAATTAGTAACTTCATTTCAAATGTGCAACATAATATTAATAAGCATTTTAAAATTACTCCAAAGAAAAAGGTGGGCGAAATATTAAAGTGCCTAACTAAACGCGTTTTACCATTTTTAAAAAATATTATTTCTTAAACGGTAAAGAATTGGTTGCAATTAAATACAAAAGTGGCTTCTCATAGCTGAGAGACTTTGCGGGGCAGAGGCCTGGGCCGGGGAACCTGCTCAGTCCTCCTGCTGCTGTTTTCCAGATTGTTCGGCCGGACCAGCTGTGGCTTGGGTGGCAGCGCCGGCGGGTCTGCGGCGGGCGGGATGGAGAGGCTGTGAGGTAGAGGAACAGGGCGTTTCAAAGTCCGCTCGTATACGCTGTAAGGCGGTGGGGTTTTACTTTCTTTTCTCACAGGCTCCTCTGAGACGCTGTAGCTTGGGACAGTCACTGTTGGTTCGCTGCTTTGGCTTTCAAAGCCTGATGTCTCTGATGTGCTACATCGGCTGAGTGAAGAAATGCCGCTGCTGTAACTCCCCGACAGCACCGGAGAGTTGGATATGAGCCCCGAGGAATGATACTCCACTGGAGACGGTGTGAACGATTGCACAGACCCCTGCTCGAAAGAGAGGGCAGAAGAAGAATTTACCTGGAGTAAATGAGGGAGAAGCAGTTCGGTGCTCAGACTGAAAACACACAGTGATAAGTGCACAGATTCTGAGGCTTGATAAATGTAAACGGCTGCATCCCTGTTTAATTAAGATCCAGTAAGAAACCAATAAGAATCTCATTTCAAGAGTGCCTAGGTACGCCTTAAAGAGTGCTCATGCCAGTAATTCATGTAAGTGGAAGTAAAACTGTATTTAGATGTTATCTCACTATCATAATACCCTGGAAAAATCTGGAAGCCTTTAAAATGAACCCTCAATTTTCCTAGCTTTACGTGAAATGCATTGCTGTGTGCAGGGCATACCTAGTGGTGTCCTGCCCCCTAACGCCAAAGCACAGGACTTGCATCCCAGTCACTGCTGCTACTTCAGTCTCTCACATTCCAAATTCCTTTTCCAAAGCTTTTCCTCACAGTTTTAGTGCACAGCCATGCACTGAAAAGTGCATTTACATCGTGGCATCGTTTCCGAGTGTGTCATAATATCAGCGTCGGAGGTGAAGTGCAGAGCAGATGCCAAGCTGGGTGCCAGCCCTGTTCGGCCCAGCAGCTCGCCTTGCTATTCAGGGGCAGCAGCAGGAAGGCAGGAGGCAAGACATTGCTGCTGCAGATGGCATTTTGAACCACAGTTGCTCCCTTCCTCTCCCCCATCTCCCAGGCATTCCTTGGACACACTGCCCGCTTGCGGGAAACACAAACCACCGCTGCGGGTCCCAGAAACAAGGGTCCAACAGAGGGCAAAGGTTGCAAATGGCTGCACCAGCAGCCTTGCAGGTCTGTGGGGGAAGGTGAGGGATGGGGAGCTGAGGGCCCAAGCAGCGACAACAGTGCTGACAGAGAATAAAAAGCAAGGACAGTAAGGCCCTACCTAAAAAACATTGAGCAGTCCTATTCTAGTGAAGCAACTTCAACTGAAAAAAGGTTAGACCACGCTTTGCAAGTTGAAAAGTTTTTGCAACGTTATCTAATTTTGACTGGAGCCACCTGAGACAATCTAGATTTAATCACCTCAAGCGCAGGCTAAAAAAGGGAGGGAGAAATCACATCAAAGACAAATTTCTCACCCCAATTCTTGTTAGACTGGTTGGCGCTCAGCTGCTCAGCTTGAGGTGAGAGTGTGAGCTGTGCAACAAAGGGTGGGGAGGGGAGGAAAAGGAGAGGGGCATGGACGTACAGAGCTGGCTGCACTGACTTTATGCTGTTGAGATAATCTTAGTTATCCCTCTATGACTGGATCCACAGCGCACTGAAAGCAGTGGAAAAAAAATAAATCTTCATTTACATCAGTGGGTTTTGTACTAAGATGGCCTTCTCTGGCAGCATGTAACAGTTGGAACAAAGGCTAAAATTTGAGCCCTCTATGCGTCCAGGGAAAAACAGAGCAAGTGTTGAAGACATTTCAGACATTGCAAGGAGCCTGTTTAACTACTTGTTTCATGTTCCATCCCTCTGCATGTGAGGAGGCTGCAGCTGCACCCCTACCCCCACAAACACCCAGGATCAACGTAATGTAATGATGTAATTGGTTCAAGTTCCAAGAACACCTGACACTTTCATTAAGTGACCATAGATAAGATTTAGGACCTTTGCTTTTGTCATTCAGAACAAGAGCAACTATGTATAAACCCTGCCTGCTTCAATTTAGGAGCTGAGCAGTGGTAAGCATTTGGTTCCCGACAGCAGTGCAGACTGCTTGTAGCATTAGTGAGTAACAGTCTAGACACCAAAACAGTCTGGAAATTCATGGATGCTCTATGTGAGATCCAGCAACTCTCAGAAGTATTCTGAACCAGCATTCCTCTCCCAAGTGGCAGTCCAGACTTTGGCTTTAAAACGCTTAAATTCTGTCCAGGTCTTTAGAAGAAAATATTAGGACGAGCTTGAAACACCCCTAAGAATCATCAGTACCGAGTCCATTCAGGAAAGAGGAAGAGTCGTTCACCTTTTGTACAAGATCCTAATGCTCTGAAGAGCTTCCTAGTAAGCAGCTAGTGCAAAACCTGGGATCAGTGCTCACTTCAGCAGAAGGTATTCTATGGTAATAGGACTACAGGGTACTCTGATGGCCAGTACAGCTGCGCTTTCTGTGCTCAGTTGTGTTGAGCCTGGACCACTGTGCAGCCACAAGTGGAAATGTTACAGGCTCATAGGATGACACATGGGAGAATGACTGTGGACTTGTGATTAGGGACCTCAAGGGGAAAGGAGGCATTTTGGGGTGCTGCTTTCCTACTCAGGAGATGTGTACCTCTGCAGCATTAGTTAGGCACTGGGTAGCTGAGGGACCACTTTGGCAGGGCTGCCTTCCTTTGCCCTCACACCTGAGTGCCTGAAGTCACACTCCTTTCTATTTGCTCTCCTTCCAGGTTGCTGACCCTCATATTTCTAACTGCAAAATTCTCTCTGCTTCAATGGGGTGGCAGAGGCTATCCCCAAGACCAATGTTGCGCAGTCTGTCAATACCAGGGTTTGCCTGGAATATGCAGGCTGCATATTCATGTCCTTCAGGGCTGTGGAAGACACAGATTTCCTGGTCAAGTTTTCAAGCCAATAAGCTGTTGTGCAACAAGTGGGTACCAACACTTTCAAATATCTTGAAATAGAAATGAAACCTGCTCAGTTTAGCCTGGATCCCCAATTGCTATGGGTGTTTAACTGCCAGAGAAGAACCAACGCTTATTCACAGCCTGTGCTTAGTGTTTCCTACTAGCAGGCTTCAAACTACTTCCAATTTCTTACACAACCTCCCTGGCTCATTCTGCAGAGGGAATGGATATTAAAATGACTGAAGCAGAGATTATTCTCTAACACACCCTCTAATTGAACAGCTCTGGATGCTGGAGGAGTAGAGGAATGGGTTGCACTACAGTTTCTCCTTAGCTGGCATCTCCCCTTTTGCCACTGTTGGAGACAGAATTCAGGACCACATGAACCACTGGGCACATCTTACAGTTACTTCTTACACTCCCTTCTCTCCACTGACTCAAGGTGAGCTTGATTATCCATGTAGGTGAGAATCCTAATATTGAGAGGCTAAAGAGTCTGAAGATTAGGTTTCTTGCCTGCAGTTTTGAAAATCTTCATAGCTGCTGTAATTGTCATGGCTACTTATTCTTGCAAATGGTTTTTGTATAGGCATATGATAATAAAAGGAAAACATAATATAATCCCAAATAATGTATATTAAATACATACTACCTACCCCACAACACATACGACCTGTCCCACAAAGGCAATTAACTGCAATAAGACAGTACCTTCATTGGTGATCTGCCAGCAGGAGAAGGGGAAACAGAGGCTATGTGTCTTGCTGGTGATGCTGTAAAGTCAGAAAGATTTCAGTTCACTCTTGGCATTACAATTTTCACTAAGAAATATTTTTAAGTAGATAGGAGATCATTCTATACACAAGCATTATCTCTGGTTCCCTCTAGGTACTTGCCTGATGGCTGCAAATAGTTCTAGAGATTTTGTTTATTTTACTTTGTTCTCAGGATTATCTTGCAGTAAAACCAATGAAGTATAAGAAATTTCTGCATCCATCTTCTCTGACAAATTTTATATCACTGTAAATTGGTTTATATCCTACCAAATGATAACAGGATTAAAAAAATATCAGTGTAACTTCCCCCCGCCCTTTTTCTTCTTCTCTTAAGAAACATATTATGTATTTGTATGTCAAATAAGAAAAAAGACGATCTATAATGTCCTTATATCAAACATTTATCTGTAAATATACTGCAAATGTGCCTGGACATACTTTGAGGCATAAGTCTAAAACACAAAAAGCGTCTTCACTCCCTTGAGAACAATTATATTTATAATATCAATTAAGGAGCCTTTCCTTTAAATGGAAATTAATCTTTTGAAAGACAAATTGGTTATAATAACAGAACTCATGTACTTCAGTGACTCCTGTGCATTTTCTGGCCAGTAAGATTCTTTGTGGTTAATGATAATTTCTGATTGCTATCCTCCAATTATCATAAGATCAAAAGACTGAATTTGATCATCCTCCCTAGTACCAGCACAAACTGTCTGAAACTACTCAGTCATTAAGTGAAGGGTCAGAGTATTGGAAACAGAATACTAGAGAGAACATTAATGAGATAAAGATACCTGTGGAGGCAGATCTACAACCTTCCATGTAAGTAATCAAATAATAAATTAACCTGCCCAAGAAGTTAAAAATTAATCAGAATGGAAAGAATCTAAGCCCTCAAGTAAATAATTTTTTTACTGGCGCTTAGCCTGAAATGTCCATTAACTCACCAGTCTGTGCAGGTCTTGGTGGTACAGGAGGAGATATAAGCTTCCCACTTTCTGATGTGTTTCTGGCTTCCTTCCCACTGTCCAGGCTCCAGCTGCTGGGCGTGGTGTTTACAGCTGGAAGAGAATGAAAAAGGCGATACAGGCATCAACACTTCTATCTCTGACTTGCCTTTACCCATGAGGGTAAAAATATACAGAGTGAAAACATTAAACGACTTAACAAGCATGCCCAAAAAGCTCTCATGATTACATCAGCATTTGAAAAGCTCTTAAATAATGGCTATCAATCTTCTGGTTGCCTGATGTAAGCATCTGGCCTTCAAGTCAGTTTGCGATCATACAGCAGTTGGGACCATCAACAGCAGTAGCAGCTGAGAGAGCACTCTGTTGCACTGCAAATCCAGCCACAACAGGAGATAAACTGATTACATTAACAGGTTTCAAGCTTATCTTTGCACCAGACTCCTATTTAAAGGTTTTTAGGCAGAGGGGAACAGACTATTCATAAACCGTTTCCATTAACTCATTTTATATACAGAAGGGACTAGAGAAAGGAACTCGCCAAATTCCAATCAACCTCCCTCAGAAAGCTTTCAGTGCTAACAGTCTTCTGTTGCCTGCACAGGCTACAAATTCAGAATTGAAAGAAGGTGGAAAAAAGGACATAAAATAGAGGGAGTAAAAATTGAAAGAAATGAAAATGTCTGGGAAAAAAAAAACAAAACACAAATGAAAAAATTATTGTGGACTAAGAAAATTTATATACACTGTTTGTAGCCATGGTCAAGGATCTCTGCTTGATGATGTAAACTGACTATCACCTTGACATGTATAAAATTGGCTGTTGCATTCATCTGTGTGACTTTTACCAAATTCTAGGACTTTATAACTGAATGATCCCATAAGGCCTGTAATAGCTTCCTTAATAGAACTGGATTATCTCATGTTATCAAGAAGCAGCCAGTATTGGAAAGTTAGACAGAAAGACAGGGCATTTAGCATGGACAGGACAAAAGCTAACTTAAACCCCACAATTCTTCTTACACATCCTGTAAAAAGGTGGAAAAAACTCTGCTTCAAACCTCCCCTCTTCCCCCTGCCAAAACCCCACCACCAAAACACACTCCCACTTTCAAAGCCTCAAAGCTGTTGCCTTGTCATGACAGTTTCCTTCTTGTCTACTTATTTCATAGTTGTGAGTAGAGAACCACATGCAAGAACTCTGTGCCCATTTACAAAGAGATGAAGTGAAAGCAAAGTATTGAAGTATTGTTGTTAACTGATGGTATCAAATAATACGAGAAGTACAGTACAAATAATAATTCATATCTGTAACAATATTGTTACAGTATAATTGTACATTAGTTGACCCTGAGAACAGTGCAGAAAATAATCTGTTTTCCAGAGGATCATTTTGCTTTTTTATTGCTAAAATATGCAAAACATTGTTTGCTTTTTATTATAGGCTGTCACCTAGCAGTATGGTTTTGCCTTCATCCTAAAAACAACTTGGCACCGGACCTGGGTACTTCAAATGCCTGAATCTCTTGACAAGCCATTTTTCTTTTAAGTCAACCAAGCAGTCAGTTCTTCAGACTGCTAAAGACTCCAGGAGAGAATATTTTATTTTAACAATTCTGTAATGTACTTGGCTGCATAGGCCAGTGGAAAAGTTTTGCCATTTCCATGTTAAATTATTTAATGCGTTTTTCAGCCCTGTGAAAAACTCCACACTTGAGCTTTCATTAAAAACTTGAACACAAAAACACTTTTAAAAATCAGCTCTTATTGATGAAAATCTGATTGCTGGTCAGCTCTTGTTAAAGTATATTCTTAAAATATTTATTTTCAATACACCTGTTTCACTGTATCCTTTATTCAGGGAACCACAAAGGACAGTGCATAATGAAATGAAGGAGCATATTATGGATGTGGAGCACATAATGAAATCTAGGCACAATAACTGTGCCAACAATGTCGAATTTCCCCATGTGCAAAAGTATAGAAGGCAATATTTTGTCTATGGAAATTCACAGGTTTCTCATTTATCTTAATAAAAAAAAAACAAAAACAAAAAACCCCAGCAAACTATGAATTGATCTTTTCTTTTCCATCAAAGGGTGACCAAAAGCACAGCGACTTTTATCTGGTAAAGAGTTCTTGCCGGTATCAAACTTCAGGACTTTATCCATCTCTTTAGCTTCTCTCTGCCCCAGTCTCCAGAAGTTAATCTCTAGGGTTCATCACCCCGTGTGTCCCTTTTGATAAGCCAAAAGGACAGCTCTCACAGGCAACCTGCTGCTGCATCGTCCCTTTCTGCAAACTTCTGGGCCCTTCTGAGTGCAACACTGTTTAAACAAACACCATGTTCCCAGCTTTTTGGCAAAGTGTTTTGAAACTTAAGAGTATTAGCATAATCTAAGTAGTTAGTTAGAATGTTTTGAAACTTGGAGATGACAATATATGCTCAAAACAATTAGCATTCTACAGCAATATGGCAGATTTAGTGTATTTTCATTGCTTCCAAGGCTGGTATGGTGCGGCATTTCCACTCACCTTTGTCAGGGCCGGGCAGATGGGAATCACTTCGTGGCAAAGCACCGTCTCCAATATGATTAAACAGCATTCTCTGTAAATTGAGAAGAGCATGGTTTATGCATAGCTGCTGTTGTATTTC
>VZTV01028127.1:0-19582 GCA_013400875.1 Anhinga rufa
ACCAGCCATGGAACCATGTATTAAGAGACTGTGTGTGTCTGTTTTTTTCCAGTGCTGCTGCAAGCAACTGGAAGGAGAGAGGAAAAAATAACCTGTGCTCCAGGTTCCCTCAACAACCTCCCCAAGGCCTTGAAGTCTCTTTTGATCATCCTTGGACTACGCATTGCGGCTTCATCACCACCCACATGGAAGAGCAGTAATGGGTAATAGTCCATGGGCCGTACCAGGCTAGGAAGTTTCCTAGTGATGTCCTTAACCCGGGCCCCAGGGAGGCAGCAGGATTCCCTAAGAGGAGGGTCTGTCCAGCATATTGGTCCCTCTATTCCCCTCAGAAGGGAGTTGCCTACAACTATAACTTGTCTTTTCTTCCTCATGGAGGTGGTCGTGATACAGGGAGTAGGCCTTTCTGACACTGGCAACACCTTTGGTGTAGTTGGACCATAATCCACATCATCCATTGACTGGCCTTCCACATCCTGTACTGAGGCACCTGGGAAGGTGATGTGGGCAAGGAGGGGTTTTGCCTGCAGCCCCAAGTGTGGCCTTGTCTCTATTCACTCCTTTCCTTTAAACTACTCCCTTGAGCCTGGTTGGGGTCGGATACAGGATCCCCTCGATCTTGTGTTTTTTTTCTGGTGGCTGCTCCTGTTTCTGTCTCAGGGAGGGCAGAGCATGGTTCCACCAGTACACCTCTTTCTCAGACTCTCTGATGCTCATAGCTCTGCCCTGAGGCTGAGCAGATTGTCCACCTGGTCACACCTCATACAGCTGTTCTCACAGCTGCCATCCATTACCAGTGAAAGGCTCTGGCACTCCCTGCAGCCTGAGACCTGTTTTTGTGGGAGCTCTGTCTGAGTTGTCACATCCATTCTGGTGAGTGCAGAGGCTCTGTTTGCCTGCTTTGTTTGCCCGCTCTGTTGGCAGTGCTCCTGGTTGCTAGAGCTCCCCAGACTGCTTTCTGTAGGCGTGGGGGTGGCCATGCTTGCCCTGGCAATGCCCAGGCCTCGTCAGTGTCTCCTGCCAGAGCTGCCAGCTCCTGGCGGGTCTCTCCACTCCCCTAGTGTTTCCCTGCCTCAGGAAAACCCACACCACAGAGTTACTAGGTTCTGAGTTACCCCTAGGACATTTGTATTACATTTGCCTCTTTAAAATACTATTCCTAAGAAGCAATCCACAGATAATCCTCTGTGTGGGTTCCCTTCCAAGGCAGCTCTGAATCCAACAAATTCCTCTGCTCATGTCGGTGACATGGGGCAATGTGAGCTGCAGGGGGAGATGGAGTGGGCAATGGCAGAGCTCAGATACTGAGGTATTTAGCAAAACAAAAATTTGAAGTAAACTATTTGTCTATATCTGCAGATAATGCATACTGCTGAATAATAAAGGTTTTTTGTTCTGTATTAATAAAATATCTATGAATACCTTTATGAAAAAACCGTAGTCCTCAGTTACTAAGAGTCTGACTGGCTATAATGTCATTGTGAAATAGCTTGAGAAGTCAAGAAAAATACCTGAGAGTCACCAGAACAGAACTATGGCTACAGGAGAAGGACTGACTGAGGTGGGATATTATCAATGTTTCTAAATATCTGAAGGGTGGGTGTCAAGAAGATGGGACTGGACTCTTTTCAGTGGTGCCCCACGACAGGACAAGGGGCAACGGGAACAAGTTGGAACACAGGAAGTTCCATTTAAATGAAGAAAAACTTCTTTACTGTGAGGGTGACAGAGCAGTGGAAAAGGCTGCCCAGAGAGGCTGTGGAGTTTCCTTCCCTGGAGACATTCAAACCCCGCCTGGACGCGGTCCTGTGCCCCCTGCTCTAGGTGTGCCTGCTCATGCAGGGGGGTTGGACAAGAAGATCTCTGGAGGTCCCTTCCAACCCCTACCATTCTGTGATTCTGTGATTCTGTGACTGAAAGAAGACAAATGGTAATATGGTAATTCTTGAATGTAGTCCTAAACTACATGCTGCATGCAACAAATCCTGCCTACCTTGCATCTGACATGCCTAAGGCAGTAGTCCCTGAGAGGGACTGCAGAATTGGCTGCCCTGGTTCTGCCTCTGTCAGAAATGTGTCTTCCTTAGTGACAATTACATGAAAAGCTCATCTGGTCTGCTCTGTGATCTCACCATACTGTTGTAGTCTTTGGAAAAGGTTGTGATACATGTGGTACATTGGCCATGTGAATCATGGCCAATACTTAGTGTTGGGGTTAGACTAGGCTAGGCTAGGAAGGCTGCAATTCCCAGTCTTTGTATCCACTCAGTAGTGTCAATAGTCTGTTGCTGACTCTGTCAAAGGATACAGAAGCATGAGAACATAGACACTGCTTCAATTTTTTTGTAATTTACTAAAAGAAAACAGATCTTTTCATGGGTCTGTTTAAAATTCTGAAAGCATATGCATTTCTCTCTATAAGCACAGCTTGGAGTAATATGGATTTTTTTTTCATTTAACTTGCATATTTCTCTCTAATTATTTCTTCTTGATCTGCCAGACTCTGGGGTTTCTATTTCTCTGGAGTCTACAGCCTTCTGTCATCCTATATACACACAACTTCAGTGCCTCATAAGAAAGCATCTCATTGAGGTTTAAAGAGTCTAGCAATCATTTACATATATCTTTGCAGCTTTACTCTTCACTGCTCCTTTGTTTGTCATATTGATTTTGTATTTGCAGTCACCCGTTGGCCTTGAGTAGGATGAATGTTTATGTATTGTTTACATTGCAGTAATGCCTCAAGGCGATGACAATTCAGTCAGAGAGCTGGGCCATGTACAAATGTCCAGCTGGATGGATAAACTCCGAAAGAACAGTCTGCCAGAAAAACAACTGTCAGAACAGGTAAATAGGACGAACTATCCTACACAAAGAAATGGCAGGATAAAGTTCTATTGGTTTCATTATAATAAAGACAAAGTCAATGCTGACATAGTGAAGTGTTGAGAGTTCAAGAAGGTAATAATTTTAATGAGCTTTAGAAGGGAAAATAATCTAGATTTTAACATTGCCTCATTAAAGGAGCACAGAACTATGAGAGATTGGCTGTGTCACGGATTCTTGTCCATGGCCGTGTCTTCCTGCTGCCCCAGTCAAGATAGCTTTGGCACTTTAACCCCTTTGGCTATGTGAGGTGCCTATCTTTTAGTAAGTAAACATGAAATCACCGGAGAAGACTAAATATTTCTTTTTCTCTGCAGGAAGAAAATTTCCCCATGAAGCTCCTGCATGTGTACTTTGGGGCCTTCTAGGTTACATGATCGCTGTGTGATGTGACTTTGAAGATTACTCCAAAACCAAGCATGCAGCTCACAGCTGCCCATGTCAGAGGGCTTTGGAGCAGAAGAAACATGTTATACTAGCTTCTCTGTGGCTCCTCTGCTTTCCTTTTCACTTCAGGTTTGTTTGTAAAGAGAAAAGATCTCTCTGGTTTAGGTCGTAGTTATCAGAGACTTTTTATTCCCTGTGTAATATTGCAGTTATTGAAACAGCCTGTGGAGGGAGCAATCTCTGGATTGAACTGTCTTGAGGCCAGCATCTGACCTTCACCTACATAATTGGCCTCCTCTGCTGATCAAGTGGATGCCACATCACATTAGTGTGCCTGAAAGCAAAGGGCTTTACTCAATAGCTGATGCCACAAATGATGTTGCTCTGTGGGTATGCTTATGCCAATATTAAAAATGCACATATATATGTTTTATAATGTCACGCCCAACTTTAGTTGATATTCAAGGCACAAATGAAGGACATGGTCCCAGTCCCAGCTGAGCAGAAGCATAAGCAAACTGTCAAACCGGTTCATGACAATTTTATTGCTGCCCTCTACAGCGCTCAGTGAACATGAATAGTAGCTAATGGAGGGAATCAGGCTGCCCAGTTCTCCCCAACCACTGCACACCCAGATGTCAGACAGCAGAAAGAAGCTGTGCCCTGCAGAACTTGGCCCTCCTCATGTGAGGGTCTTTGCCCTTTGCTGTTAATGGCAGCCTGCATTTGAATGGTTTCTTGAGGAGTTTTCCCAATGACCAGAAAATGCAAGAAGGAAATTTCCCTGTAGGATACCAACCATCTTTTTGCAGGCCATATTGTGGAAGGAAAGTATGGCCCTACAATGTGCTCTGACACAGAGCACAGAGTAAGGGCAACCTGTAGTGCTTAATTCTCAAAATGTTTTTTGCTTTCTTCAAGTGTCACTAATCTTTATCAAGCTGCCCTTCTGCTTGCAGGTGAGTCATCTGAGATGTGATTATGAGGCAGATACCTCACTGAATGTTATACTGCATTTTACCATCAGTTTTGTTAGATTCCAAACTTAAAGACTGCCAGCTGGGGGAATCTAATTTTGCTATTTACTTCAGGTGTGTCCTTCATAGTTAGTTTAGTTGATAAAGCACCCAAGCTTGCCGTGAAGAACATACCTAACAGGAAAACAACAGCTTAGAGGTAGCTAGTGGTAGCAAACTCACTGCTGTTTGTCTGTTAGCTGCTAGTAACATAATATTGATAGATGTCTACGTTTTGGAGGATGGGCATTAATAACCAAACTTCTGACTCTGTAAACACAATTATGTACATATTTGACAGTTATTTTCTAGTCTAGTTAGGCAAATTTTCTCTCTTAAATTGTCAAATTTTCTTACAGAATCACACAGAATCACAGAATGGTAGGGGTTGGGAGGGACCTCTGGTCATCATCTTGTCCAACCCCCCCGTGTGAGCAGGCACACCTAGAGCAGGGGGCACAGGACCGCATCCAGGCAGGTTTTGAATGTCTCCAGGGAAGGAGACTCCACAACCTCTCTGGGCAGCCTGTTCCACTGCTCTGTCACCCTCTGTAAAGAAGTTTTTTTCTAATGTTTAGCTGTAACTTCCTGTGTTCCAACTTGTGCCCATTGCCCCTTGTCCTGTCATTCTGTGATAATACCTTCATTTGGCACCACTGAAAAGAGTCCAGTCCCATCCTCTTGACACCCACACTTCAGATATTTATAAACATTGATGAGATCCCCCCTCAGTCTTCTCTTCTGCAGGCTGAACAAACCCAAGTCTCTCAACCTTTCTTCATAAGGGAGATGCTCCTGTCCCTTGATCATCTTGGTAGCTCTCCGCTGGACTTGCTCCAGCAGCTCCCTGTCCTTCTTAAACTGGGGGCCCCAGAACTGGACACAGCACTCCAAATAAGGCCTCACTAGGGCAGAGTAGAAGGGCAGGATGACTTCCCTCGACCTGCTGGCCACACTCCTTTTAATGCACCCCAGGATACCCTTGGCCTTCTTGGCCACGAGGGCGCAGTGCTGGCTCAGGGTCACTTGCTGTCCCCCAGCACTCGCAGGTCCTTCTCAGCAGAGCTGTTTTCCAGTAGGTCAGCCCTCAGCCTGTTCTGGTGCCTGGGGTTGTTCCTCCCCAGGTGCAGGACCTTGCACTTGCTCTTGTTGAATTTAATGAGGTTCTCCTTGGCCCATCTCTCCAGCCTGTCCAGGTGTAGTTGGATGGCAGCACAGCCTTCTGGTGTATCAGCCACTCCTCCCAGCTTGGTATCGTCAGTGAACTTGCTGAGGTTACACTCTGTCCCTTCATCCAGGTCATTGATGAATATATTGAATAGGACCAGACCCAGTACAGACCCCTGGGGAACACTGCTAGTTACGGGCCTCCAACCAGATTCTGCCCCATTGATCATGACTCTCTGAGCTTTGCTGTTGAGCTAGTGCTCAAACCACCTCACTGTCCTCTCATCCAACCCACACTTCCTTAGCTTGTCTATGAGGATGTTATGGGACAGTGTCGAATGCCTTACTGAAGTTGAGATAAACAACATCCACTGCTCTCCCTTTGTCAACCCAGCTGGTCACGCCATCACAACATTGGTCAAACATTAAATCATAGTGATTTTTCCAATGTGAAGATTTCTGCATCTAATTTTAAGGAATTTACCTGAACACCACATCTTAGCATAGCGTGGGAAATCAGTCATCATGTTCAGATCACTTTTCTGCAACTGTCTTTCCAAGGACATGTTCGTTTTCCCAGCTAGTTCAAGTTAAAAAAAAATCTAGTTATTGAAAAAGAATGGATGTAGAAAAACATGTACACGGTTTCTGTATGTTCTGACACCTAAAATGCCTAAAGCTGCCCTGATTTCAAGCTCATGAGTCATCTAAGCTAAAGCTGTAGAAATTCCAGAGGGCATGTTGTTAAATAATGCATGAGTGATGTAATTTTACTGTGTATCTCATTAGCAAAATGCTGCAGGAAAGAATTAGGGAAAAGAATCTAAACCAATCCTAGTTCTATCTCTCTACTCTTCTTTTTTTTTTTTTCTTTTAGAATTGTCACATCTAAAGAATTAATTTATAAGTGATAGGATAACAAACCTGTGTGAAATTACAGCATGACAGTCTCTCTCTCAAGTGATGAGAAAAATTCTGAGAATATTTTCTGCTTCAAGTCATATACCCAAGTATGTCTTGCACTTTCCCAGAGTGTGGGTGTATATGTATGAATATGTGTATCCAGTTAATGTAAAATTATCTATGTATGGGGAGACTGGGGGAGATCTCTCTTGCAAGAAACTATATCATGTGCCTTCTACCAAACCCCCCCCCAAACCAGCCAAAAACCCAAAAAAAAACCAAAAGAAAAAAATTACCTCTTGGTCTCAAAGTTATTAAAGCCTTTTTATTAGCTCTAGTACTGTATAATATTCGAGTAAGCAATCAGGTTATGCAAATAATAATCTTCTTTTATCTAGAGGTATGCATCTGTAATTAAGAATGTCAGTCACCTTATCTTGTAAACAGTCTGTTCTTAGTACACAAATATGGGATCTGGTGCAGATGTGTCTGTGTATGCCAGAGTGCCAATATATCATTTTTGCTGCATCTAAAGCCTGCAATTTCATGCTTAGCACTTGGCATTGTAACCATGGTTTTCTCTAGTTAGATGCACAATTCAGAGGCTTCAGCAGATGGGTTTTTTACTTAGACCTATGGCAATCAAAACACAGAAAAAGACCAGAATTCTAAATATATATGCATAGAATATGATAGATATAACAGTACTATTTACTACATGGTATGTGAAGTTTAGACTTTATTGGGGGTGCTATTTCTGAAATTTCTTTACAAGCCAAGAGGACTGCTAAGTCATGTGTAAGAGAAATAGACCTCTTTTTCCATAAATGTTATCCTTATGGGAAGAACAGAAGCCAGAAGTCTAGTATTTCTATATGTGTGAGGTTAAAGTGACACATTATCTGAAAGCTTGCATACTTTCAAAGGCTTGGCTACTTTAAATTTAATTTTATCTTTAAAAAATCTAGCATGTTATTTCTAAATTTTTGGAAAGTAATAGAAGTTCACATCTTTACTATTAGCCTAGAATTTTCTACATTTTTATGGAGATCCATATGGCAGTGTTTGTTGAGCAGAAATAATTTACAGCAGAATAAATGAAGCAGCTGACCAGTGCATCTTTACAGGTTGAAATAAATTACACAGTTTCTGAGGAGTGTGCATGATTGTGAATTTTTCTTTCTGAACACTGAGTGGTTATATTCATGGCCTTAAAGTTTTGACTTCTCAAGAACATAGAATTTTCTGTAAACGCAATGTTTTCTATGAAAAAGAGTAATATTATTAATCTTTATCCTAGAAGAATTTTCTCTTTAATTTGCAGGAAGTTGGTACAGGCTTGAGTGGGCTGGGTATTTTCGTTAGGAGTCACCGGATACCACAGTGTAGATGTGCAGCAGCTAGAAAACATTGGTTGTCAGGAACAGAATGGATTCAAACTCAGCTGAACTCTCCAAGCCTCCCAGGCAGCTCTGCTGAAGAAGATTCTTTGTTCAGAGCATCCTTCCAAAGTAAAATTGGATTATGCTCTTAAATGAGAATATCTACTACAAGGAAGAAAGCTGGGCTGCGCATTAGCTCAACCTTTCAAACGAAAACATTTACTTCATATCTGTTATTTTTATTAATTTTTTTTGGCCCTGACCTGGTAAATGGAGTTTACTCTGAAAATTGTACTTAATAACTGCTGCTGTTATTCCCCATACCATATACTGAATGAGTGCCCTACTGTGACAGCGTACTCAGACTTATTGAGACCCAGAGTCTGCTGTTAGAAACATGACCCTAGAGCCAAGAGCGAATTCCAGAAGCATTTGAGTTCCCTGGCATCAGTCTGCCACTGAACTTGTGCAGAGAGATGGAGAGTGTGTGCTGTCTCCAAACAAATGAAAGCTCTTGTCAGCATTCAAAACAGCTGGCAGCGTAGCATGAATTCAATCTCCCCAGGTCTGAGGAGGCAGCATACAGCATGGGGGAGAGCAAAGTAAGAGCTGCAGCACTGGAGGAGACATGGAAAGGCATTAAACTAGCTGGAGCTGACCCACTTGCAAGCATGCATGGGAAAAATCAATAAGTACTTCACCTGAGGCCAAAGACAAAGAGTAGCTGTAGTGTCTGGAAGGGAAATGTGGCACTCAGTTAAAAGCCCTTCTTAAAGAAATGAAGTAGAGTAATTTTACTGCTTCAGGACTTTTCTTAGGGCTGAATACTGAGGGACAGAGTTTGAATTTAATGCAGTGCCAGGACAACAAGTGGAAATATGAACTACAGAAGACAGAGAGACAGGTTCTGCCACATCTTGGTTAAGTGCAAAACCCTATAGGAAAATGGGGAATTCTTTTCAGGTTTGAATACTTTCCTTTTAAATGTGGTGCATCCAGCAGGTCCAACCCCACCGTGTATTTCTGGAATGAATCTGTTATTTGTGCTATGGTACAAAAGCTAAAGGCTGCCTTCACGCTGAACCCTTTATGCTAAACAGTGCAGTGATAAACTAGCAAAAAGCTGGTCCCTTCTTCAATGAGCTTACAGACTTAAGACAAAATAAACAGCAGATCTCACAAAATAAGGAGAGGATGACAAGGGGAAGGGGAAGGAGAAGGTTTCCATGTAGAGCACAAAGGAAATCTTCAGGATTCCACAAGGGTGACATTTTCATCTTTCATTTATTAAGCCATGAGGATCTCCTCCATAAGTGTGCTGCTAAGTATCTGCTTATCCTTAAAAAGTGGAAACTGTGATCTCTGTTTTATCTTATTTGAAAATTAAAATTATATAGAATTTTCATTATAAAACTCAACAGGTTTTAAAGTAAGCAAAAAAGTTACACATTGCATCTTGAGTCCAATGGTCAATATGTCCTCGAGCCAAAACCTCAAATTTTGGGTTAGATTAAGGTAATGCTCAGTGAAATTTTAAGTGAACCAGGTCTGGACCATGCTTTTGTGTTCACATACTGGAATCAGTTACAACTACCTCTTTCATGCAGCCTGCCTGCAATGGCAAGAGGGTGTTGGCACTTTCAGATGAATTTTGCTTTGAATTTTTGGATTTATCTGAACATAAAATTCAAAGCATAACTCAGAATGTGTGAGATCAAATAAATCAAAAGCCAAAAGACTGCATGAAACCCTGTGACATGAAATAACTGAGTTTTGCACAGATCTACTTACTATCTAAAAATAGTTTAGTCTCATCTCTATTCAAAATCTCCTGTGATAGCAGAAGGAGTGATAAAAAACCAAGAGACACCTGAGAAGCTAAGTCCGTGGCTTGAAAGGAAGGCAAGGAAAAAGAGACACTGTGAGTGTGATGTGAACTTTATCTCTCCTTCAAATGGCATTTAAGTGCAGTGACTGTGGTATTTTCTGTAAATGCATTATCATGCATACTCCTAAATCTGTATACATGCCCTCTGCGAGTGATTGAGTTTGTATGTGCTATTCAGTATCAGACTAGACTTCTTTTCCTTTAAAAAAAGAGAACAAAAAACTTTGTGGAAATATGATAGAACAACAACAACAAAAAAGAGTGAAGGAGAAACGTTTACTAATTTTTATTATAATTGTTATTTACATAGTAGTTTAAATTACATTTGCTGCCTTGAAAGCAAGTGAGAAGACAGAGGTCACCTGCCTGAAGGGGCTGCAGCCTGCATCCACCATGCACCAAGGAGAGAAGGTAGGGAGGCAAGGCAGAAAAAAAGAGACATCTTCAGTAACCAAGTCCTGGTGTCCAAATGCAAGAAATGCTTCCCTCTCTTCAAGCTGATTTCTTTCATCCCTTTTATTAGTTCTTTGAATACATTTTAGTTGTTTAAGCAGTCTCTCATTCCTTTACTTTTACAAATTTTTCCATAGATTTGGCCAATACTTAGGCTGTTGTTAAACTTTAAGCCAGCTGACTATTGCATTTCTTAAAGCTGAGCCATATTTGGGTAAATATTTGCAGGATCAGGACCTTTTTTTGCGGCATTAATCTTTTTTATTCTTCTATTACACAGAATCACAGAATCACAGAACGGTAGGGGTTAGAAGGGACCTCCAGAGATCATCTTGTCCAACCCCCCTGTGTGAGCAGGCACACCTAGAGCAGGGGGCACAGGACCGCGTCCAGGCGGGGTTTGAATGTCTCCAGGGAAGGAGACTCCACAACCTCTCTGGGCAGCCTGTGCCACTGCTCTGGCACCCTCACAGGAAAGAAGTTTTTCCTCATATTTAAGTGGAACTTCCTGTGTTCCAACTTGTTCCCATTGCCCCTTGTCCTGTCATTGGGCACCATTGAAAAGAGTCCAGTCCCATCCTCCTGACACCCACCCTTCAGATATTTATAAACATTGATAAGGTCCCCCCTCAGTCTTCTCTTCTCCAGGCTGAACAAACCCAGGTCTCTCAGCCTTTCCTCATAAGGGAGATGCTTTACAGCCAATTGAACCATTTTCTCAATAATTGTTATAAAAAGTTTCTAATATTTTCTATTTTGCACTATTGACTAATTCCCACTTCTATTTTGACTGACTAGTAATCTGTCCTAGCCTCTTTAGTTTACAAAACCCACTCTCTTTATTTATGATTATTTTGCTATGAATATACCCTACCTACTAAAGATTTTAGTAAGTAGTATTAAAAGGTGTTTATTGTTTGTTCCTCTGGACAGACTTTCTGATGTTTTTTTGTTTGTTTTGTTTTTTAAGTTATTAATAAAATGTTCCAAATCATACTCCAAATGAGGTATAAGCCAGATTTTTATTTTATTTAATTTTTCTGTCTGTTGTGTTTTCAATCTCTCCCACTTCTGTAACACCAGGGAATTTTTTAGTGTTCTGCTACACTGTCAAGTAATCAATGGCTTTATTAACTGGTCTACTGTGACAGGAAAATCTCTGGCAGTCAGCAAGCAGACTATATTTTTAGCTCTTGCACACAAAGTTCTGTACACAACTGGATCTTACATACATAATTATTGGTAGTTGTAGAATGAGCAATTCCACATTCATTATCAATCTGTACATTCAGATGTAAATACCTCAGGACTTAGGTCTTTAATTGCAGTGCAACTAATACGATGCCTAATATTTTTGAAGGTTCTAAATAGCCATTAAAATGTGGAAAAATATTTATTGAAGACTATATGCCACTGTATAATCCATTGGGAAATATACAAAAGAGATTTTCAGCCTTAACTACATAGTCATCTCAGATTTGTGTATGAAGTGAGGCAGTTTAATGCTTACCTTATGTTACAGACCACAAGAAGTTAAAACCACAAAGCAATGTGATATATGGACACAGCCTTCAGACAATTTTTTATTTTACTATTTATATTGAAAATTAGCCAAAGACATTTCCTGTGGAAAAGCAGCAATCATAACTTAGGATTTATAGTTTTAGGACCAGCTGGAAAATTTGGTTAATGTAGCCAGACTGCTAATAGCCCAGCAAATATCTTAGACCTTGATCCTTATTGCTATGGTAATCCTTTTATTATAACATTAAATCAATTAATTTTTTTTTCCACACAATTATATTTCTATTAGATCAGTATGGGTTTCCAAAGTACTGTTCAGGTAACTGCATTTTTGTGTATATCTAAAGAGTTCCTGACTGGCATCATATACAAAAGGCAACAGCAACGAAACATTAAGGGTACATCATGAAACACCCTTCACTGATATAGGGTAGGGAGGTTAGCAACAGAAAGCCCCACAGACGAGGGGCAGGGCTGTGATGAGCCAGGCAGCTTGTGGTTCTGTGCCGCAGCACTGGAGCCTGCAGATCTTGGGATGATGTGAGGGGCAACACTACTGCACTGAGCAATACAGCACTGCAGTTCAGTGGTACTAAATGTAATACTCCCATGCTAATAGTAGACAGCAGCTCTGGGTCCCAGAAAACACTTTTTTTTTCTTGTCTTCCCCTGAAATGAAAGGCTGCAGAATTTCAATCCCATGATAGCTGTTGATTGGTTCTTTTTTGGTGCTCTTTGAAGTGAAAGTTATCTGGAAAATGAAAGTTTATTGCAAAATGGAAATTTTTTTTCTCCGCCACTCTGCTTTACATAGTTCAGATTCTACTGACATGCCACCTGTTCTCAGTTATCTTCTTAAAACCGTGCATCTTGGAAAGAGCTGAGCTGCTATACCAGTATTGTTGCATTGTTACTTTCTTTGGAAATCATCATATGTCAAAGTCTGTACTTCTACCTGTAAACTTAAGCAGGTTGAGAACAAGTGAGTGATCAATCTTGCACAATCAGGAAAAAGAATAAGAGTAGGTATAGTGCTTTCTATTTCTGTAAGAAAACAGCAAAGTCCTGACTTGACCAGTCAGCAACAGAGTGTAATTGGCTGGAGGACGGAAGCTGAGCTAGTAGTCAGAGCTGAGCAGATTCATCATATTTCCTTAACTTAGAATGGTTCAAACATTTTAATTTTGATTTTTTGCTTCATTTCTGGAAGCAGCAAAAAGGCAAATGGATTCTGGAAGAGGTGAGAACTGAGTAGCTCTATAGCCTTTGTACAGAAAATCCAAAAGCTTGAAATCTCTTCTCAGGTGGGCACTGCATGTATATCACCTTTTACCAAATGGATTTACTAACATAATTAGGTAATGATTACCTTATGCTGCAGACTATGTGAAGATAAAAATTTGAACCACTGTGATATATAAACAAAGCTTTCAAACAATTTTAACTACCATTAGCTTGGATAAATTCATACCAGAGGATTAACCTCTGAACCTGTAAATAGGGCCTAATGAGGGAAAGCAAATGTTAGGAGAAAAAGGTATTTTTGTCTTATTTTATATGTGAGGACCTAAACCCATGGAAAGTGACCATCACATCCTCTGGACAGAATAGTTAAATACTGTTTCAGGGCTTGAGGATTGAGTTTCTTCCTGATGACCAGCCTGATCTGTGATTAATCCCAGATGTCAAGGGGTTAGATTTGATGGGCCTTGTAGGTCCCTTCCAACTCAGGATATTCTGGTTCTGTGTGCACATTAGATGTCTGAACCTTGTAACTGATAGGGAAATAGTACTAAGCTCAACCACTAACGTAGCAAAGTGATCTGATGTTTTTCTCAAGGTCCTGCAAAAAAAAATGTAGCAAGCCCAGGAACAGATCTCCAATGTCTTTGGCCTCAGTATGACAAGCATAAGACCATTTTTTTCCCTTTCTGAAACTTTTCTGCTGAATGGAAAAGTTGATAGTTATTTGTTCTTTTTTCCACATCTCTACCAATTTGCACTGCTAATCATTAGTCAAGGGTACCTATGCACTTGAGGTAGATATTCTTTTCAATAAGGGCATGTATTAAAAGGAAACATGGGGCAGCAGTGCCAGCACACCTTGAACAAAACAAATGGTGCAAACTAAGATACAACTTATTTGCTTATTGCTGCCAACAGCAAGGGAAAACCTGGAAATACGTATTAGTAAATAGGTAGGGAAATTAGGGAAACAAATTAACTCAAAGATTATTATGTAGTTTATTTTTTTTCTATACTGCACATTGAAAGTGAATATTATATGCAAATCCTATTTATTTAAGTCTTCAGAGACCTTTCTCAATGGGATAAGCAATGCCATTAAGTACCATGTTATCACTAATACTGATGCTAAGCTCTTATGAATCAGCGTGACATACTATTAAATTATTTTCCAGCTGAAATATATTTGTGCCTATGAACCTGTGTTGGATAGTAGCAAAACCTTTCTAGTTCTGCAGTAGTTAGTAAGTTCAGATATTGATGTACAATTCATTGCAGAAAGATTGCACTGGTTAATTACATTCTTGTGGGGCTGTAGATACAAAAAGATAAAGGTCCTATCTTAGTGTATCTATTTCCCCACAGGGAAGGGGACTATACTGTTCTCCAGAACGTGCGCATACACAGATGTATTACAGCTGTGCTCACACTGAGGAAGGTAGTAGCATAAATATTTCAGTAGAAAATCACAGTCCTAGCAGAACTAGTACTGGTACAACCACTGCATGTGTGCCAGAATCCACTGACAACAGCTTTTTCCTCATTCCCATAACAGTGGCATTAATAATAGTGAAGTCCTTTGGAACTAATGTGGCATATGAGTGTAATTCTGAAGGACAATCACCTCACTGGCTGAAAATAATCTGCAACAAGGTGGTCAGGGCAAATGGGTGCATTAACAGCAATGCAAGTAAATGCTGTGGCTAGAAATGGATATATCTTCCATGCGCCTGATTATTATGTCACTCAGACATATACTAACTTATAGTATCAATGGGCTATTTCAAAGGTTATCAATACTTCATCATGAATGTAAATGTTCTGCTGGATCCATAATCTTTTTAGAGGGCATATTTGTGAAGGCTTTGATGTTTTTAGTCACGCCTTATTTCTCATTCTGAAACTCCAGATAAACGGTCTAGAGTATATTTACCCTATTTTAGCAATGGGAGAAAAACTTAGGAAGCAAGAGACCTTCCCACACGCTTTTACTATTTTAAGTATTTTTATTTGTTACTTATACTTTTTCTTTCAAAAGAAAAATCCCAGTCTTTTCAATCCTTCTTCAGAGAAGTTGCTTATATGTTTTTGTGCCCTTAACCACTACTTTCATTCTTCTCTGAGTCCCTTTTTATTCCACAGTGCTCCATCTTTTTGGACAGTACAAAGCGTGGTATTTCAGATCACAATGCAACTCTGGGACACTTACTAGTACCGTGACTTTGCCTTAACCTGCAGTATTTTCTGTTCTACTCTGCTCATTTGAGAACTCACCATTTTGAAGTGCGATTTCCTGTTACACAGACATCTCTAGTGGGCTAGTAACTGAGTCCACCATTTCCTAAACTGCTCCTGTTAATATAAAACAGTAAGTGCAAAAGTAATTCAACTTTCCAATTGTTGAGAGTGTCTATATCTCTGGAAATCACTATTCTGAGAAGACTCCTTGAACTTGACAGGATAGCAGATAGGCTGGTTATGGCAACTGCATATCATCTTCTAAGATACAGTAGCCATAGACTATACTTAACACTTATAGCAATGAAGAGAGTACAAGTAGTCTAAGACTCATTTCAGCTAGTTACACCTGCTGTAGGTAAAATGCTCCACTGTGGTCAAAGAAGACCCCACTGACACACACTGATCTGACGAAGGTGTTTGGGATTGACATGAGATTGAATGACTATAACTTCTATGCCTTCTGAAGGATCCTGTGAATTCACACTGAGAGATAGGAAATGCCCCACATAGTCTATTGCTCGACTCTTCTATGTGTTGTTCCACAAATTATATCCTCAGAGAGTAAATACGTGCAGAAATCTAACTCCAAATTCCCATTATTTTTTAAATGATGGTTATTGGATGATACTATTTAGAAATGCCATGGGAAACTTCTAATTTTTCTTTATGAGGCTCAAAAATTTTCCCATGAGTTTTCTTTGTGGTATGTTTTGCTAAAAAGCATGACATAGGTTAACATAAGTTAAATGCTGCAATCCTAATTCAAAATTAAGCAAAATGAATCCTTGTCCCTGGATTAAAGGAGAGAGATGGAAAACTTTAAATATTGAGCCAAACTTGAGTTTAGTGACAATATTAGTGAAATGCTCTCTATACACATTAATTCCTGAAAAAAGACACATTTCATACTTGCTATGCCAGAGCTGGAACTGAAAGTTGATCAAAACTGAAAGCACACTGATGTATGTCAGGGAACACAGTAGTTCAGTTTTACTAATGGAGGTCAGTCATGCTGCATGAAGGGATGTGGACACATCCTAAAGGACCTCTTCCAGTCCCAGTGGCATTACCTACCTTCAAGGTGTCCTTGCAGAACATTGCCAGTTTTTCAAGTATCAGAGGGTAAAATATTGAATATCTGGGGATGTGGGTATTAGTGCTGGTAGTAAGACAGCTAAGGTAATTGTTGATCCCCTTCCGATGACAGCTGTTGAGTACAGATACTCTTTCCATGGGGGTCTGATTGCTGGAAATGAGGAGAGAGAGGGAGTTCCTGAAGAAGCTGGGAATGAGATTGGGAGTCCTAAAACTAGTGCTGTAAAACAACAACTTGACTTCCCTAGCCTCTAAAGGCAGTGGGAAAATGGCTTCATAGCAAAACCATGGAGGGGAGTGGCAGATTAAGTCCAGCTCTTCAAGTGGAAGCAATTAAGGAAGGACTTGTAAGAAGGTTTTTTAAAATAATTTATGATCTGAGTGACCCAGGTTAGCAAAATCTGATGAAACTGCAAAGCTGTCACTAGTATTTCGCCCCATGTATTCAGGACATTTCTTTCTTATTTTTTAACTTGCTGCCTCCTGTGTGGTTACAACTGCAGACACAGTTAAGGAAAATTGGAGAATATTAATTCTTTGATGTGTTTAGACCTGTGAAAGTATTTGCTTATGTCCATTAGCTTTTCAGTTTGTCTCCCACTGTATATTTTTCCTCCCACCCTTTATTATCATTTCATTTCTCCCCGAAGGGTTGCCTGGTTGTGTGTTTTTTCAGAATTTTACAGCTTTATTCTGATCTTATAAACCTGATTGGGTTTGTTTTTTTTTTTCCTGTGTTGCTGTTCTGGAAATAACATATTTTTTCCTGATGTGAGGTGTGCATCAATGTTTCATATTTTTTTCCCTAGCATTACTCTTCCTTTGGTAAATGGGTTGTAAAAAAACCTGTCATTTTCATTTCAGATGCTAGGAGTGAGTCGACAAAGAAGACTTTCTGCATACCCTGCTGCTCTGCCTGGAAGGTAGAGAGGAATAATCTTTTTGTACATCACACGAAGCAGGTGATTGATAGTCTTTTGCAACCAGAAGGATCTGAAAACTTTGTGAAAATGGTGCTGTTTAATACTTTCCCATGGCAAAGGTTAACTCCTACACATGTGTGCCAGTTGAATAATACATTTTCCTATTGAAGCGATATGCTTCAGAATTACTTTGTAGCTGATGAGAATGTAGGAAATGTACAGTTTGCCACTGAATTTATTAGTGACACATGCCACAGTCCTAGCTGGGTGCTGCATATCACAAAACACAGAGAGGCACGCATAGTCTGTTCAAAGGTTGTTTATTTCTAAGATGCAGACATTTAAAAGAGGAGTAAAGGGTATATTGTTATGCAGAATTTCAGGCATATTAAGTCTATTTGGAGAAATATGATACAGATATATGGCTGGCAATGCACAAAGAGGCTATAGGCATGCCGTGGGCTAGACTATGCGGATTTTACAATATGGAAATAAAAATTGATTCCATGAATGCTTAGTAGTAATACATGCAGTCTAGCAGGAAGGCTTGCTCAGTTGGACTAAAAAAATGCAGAATTTATTACAACTATTTTGGACTTTGGGAGGCAACATGACCTTGTCATTACTATACCTTCCTGATATCTATCTGATAGGAAAATTGAACTTCTCTTTTAGTTCAGGTGCAGTTACTTATGACTATATTTCCTTCCTGACAAATAAAACTGAAATGGAAGAAGAAACCTTTTACCTATGGGCACCTCATTCTTATTAATTCCTGCTGGTTTTTGTCAGCATCAGAAAACATACTGTCAAAAAAGTCACCAAAAATAAATTCACATGGAAGGTATTTAATTTCCCCCTGCCATACTGCTGACTTCATGTGTGCTCTTCATCAATCAGAAAAGGAATCTAAATTTTTTATAAGGCAGAAGGAAACTCACCTGTTTTCTGAGGTTAAAAAATATGGTTTTTTTTTAAGGTGTTTTCATTGTGAGGCCTATATTCAAAATGACACATATGGATAAATTAAATAAATTCTCAACAAGTATAACTTTAAAAATATTGTCAAGGCTGTGTTGTTTCACATTTAAAAAAAAATGTTTATATACTGATTAGACACTTAGGTTTGATTTTCTCACTGACTTGGCCAATTTTACTGAAGTAAAACCCAGAGTAGGAGGGTAATACCTAACATGGACTTCCCTGAAACAAATATATATGTGAGGTGAATGAAGGTGAGAGATGCTCTTATATCACAAAAAAGAAATGAGATTGAGAGCTGGGCATGTAATGGATACACAAGCAGGAGAGCAAGAACTAAATGAGCTAAGAAATCAAAAGTTAACATGGGTATCATGAGGGCTCTTCAGGTTTCACAGTGACTTAGAAGTTGGAAGTGTCATAACCTATAAGCAGAGGAATGTGAGAACAAGAAGAGTCTTCCCTACTTTATTTTTCTACATAAACTGCTTGGATTACATAATTTAAAAAAACAACAAAAAACTAATTGAACAAAAAAATCTGCCTGATGAAACCAAATACTACCTACTTAGCAACAAATGGAATAAAAGCAAAGGAAATCCTGAACTGAGCATGACAGTCACTGCCTCAGACCTGTTTCTTGAGATGTGGTTTGGATTATGGCTGGTTCCTGGAACAGGACCCATTGTGGGCTTGGCTTTAAAGTGCCACTCCAGCTCTGGAATGATTTCTGACACATTGAAATAGCTATCAGAGCATATAATAAGCAAGGGTTTATTGCTGTGAGAATCCACACTGGAAAAAATAGAGACTTTATAGCTTCTGCTGCTCCATAAAGAGAAGCATCTGAGTAGGGATGTAATGAAACATTCAGCATCTCAAGCACTATGTGCCATGTTAATCTAAGCAGGTAAAACAGCTCAGCATGGATAACAGTGTAGAGGGCATGCAGTACAAGAATATATACACACAAATAAAAACAAGAAAGCACATCCTTTTGCAGGCACTGAATAATAATCATCAAAGTGGACTCTACAAGGGCAGGTTACTGACGCAAAAAGAAAGCAACCATAAAGCACATACACACCCCAGAAATCTAACAGAATGCAGATTAGAGAGATTGCTCCTGCTTCCTATTCCTAAAGTTCCTAGGTATTAGTACTTCATAAAAGGATTCTTCTGCTCTTTTCACATGATTAAATTTTGGTTATCTCAGTGCAGCAGGATAATGGTATGCAGATCTGCGAGAATTTCACATTGTTATCTCCTTTTAAATCTTTAATATACATAATCCTTTGTTTTCCTTTAAAAACAACCAGAAACATAATAAAATTGTTAAGTTGGCTCTTCAGATTTGAATTGTGTTATTGCTTGCTTTGACAAGAGAAACTGTAGTCTCAGTAAGTTTGCTGATGATACCAAGCTGGGAGGAGTGGCTGATATGCCAGGAGGCTGTGCTGCCATCCAACTACACCTGGACAGGCTGGAGAG
>VZTV01028131.1:0-18428 GCA_013400875.1 Anhinga rufa
TCAAAAGGTGGAAAATCCACCCTCTCCCCAGCAATTTCTCCCAGGGGTTTTTCACCTCCACTGCCTGGCTAGTTTTTACCTTGCTTTTGTCCAGACTCACCTTTTAGCTCTCATATTTGCTTATGCCTTTCTTTTGCTAAATTAAAGAGCTGTTTAATACCCTACATCTTCTGCCCATGAAGTACTTGCACACTGCAATTAAGTCACCTCTCAGTCTTCCTGTTGATAACGTTTACAGCTGGAGTTCTTTAAATCTCTTTCTTGAAGGGCCTATCTTCATCCTGTCAACATTTTTGTGGCTTTTTATATAGCCCCCCCGATATGTCAGTGTACTTTTTAATACATGGGCCCTCCGGTTGTGTGCAACACCTCTATCTTACCAATGCTGTTCACAAGGCTAATCAACCTCCTGCTCCCAACAAATGAGACCAACCTAGCCCTTTTGCAATGGCATTGTTTACACCAATATACAATCATATTTAACAACTAGAGAGAGGTACTTAGCATATAAAAATGCCTTTCTGGACTTTCTGTGGGAATGGATACTGCTTTTTTCCTGTACCTGGACTGAGGGAAAATGCAGACTTCAATTTGCTTGCAAGACAATATTTAGTTACTGGATTTGACTAGAAGGGAAGGGAGAAAGAAAATCTCCCAAACTTATCCCAGCACAGAGTCTTGGGACACAGGCTTCACTCATGCTCCCATCATAAAGAAATGTTGGAGTTTGAATCCATGTCTCAGGAGACTTCATATACAGTTCTTTTATATTTTAAAGGGGGGGGGGGGGGGGANNNNGGTGGGGGGAAGAGAATATGCATATGGATTAAATGAGCAGCTGTAAATCAATTAAGACCAAACGCTCTCAATGGATAAAACTTTACATGAATGGGCAGGTGAAATAAAGCATGTTTCTGGGGCATCACACATTCAGCATTTCCTTTCCTATTACCAACCATCACAGCAGTAGTAACTGGAGTTTCCTAACAGGCCCCTGTGTAGATACCCGGAGTTTTGGGTACCTCGCCAGCAGCCTACAGAGCCTGTCTGGGGACTAACATGCATTTTTCCCTGCAGGATTCCCAGCAGCTTTTGCTTCTGCTCTGCTCTCCTACCACTATACTCTGCCTGTGCTCTGGATAGATGCAACAAATGCAGAAGCAATTGAGGAAATGACAAGTAGGAACACCTAACAAGATCAGAGCTGTGCAAAGCAATCTCACATCACCACATACTGCAGAGGAGAAGCTGAAACCCGCTGGTGTGAATTGGAGCTCTGTGGCTTTGAGCCCACCTTGAACCACCACATTTATCTAAAGCAAGGGTGATGACACACAGTTGGACCAACAAGGCTTTAAACTGAACTAATAACAGCTATAAAGAATCAGGAAAATGCATTTTTGACAGAAGAGGTCTCTTTTAAGGCTATTTCCCACTACTACACCATTGAATTATGTCTCTCTTAGGAGAAGCTCTCCCCATTCAAGTGGCAGAGCCCCCCGATATCCAGGTTACTCCAGGCTTTTGCAAAAAGTAGCACAGAGCTTATCATCACCGACTCGCAGCAGAGTTCACACCACAGTCTAGGTGAATCTTTGCCAATGTCTGTAAAGCACCTAGGACGTGAGAAGTGACAAGTATTAGTACTTTCAACCATGCATTTCTGACTCTCCAGAGGAGGTTCAGTTTCAAAGGGCTGGATTCGGTTATTATTTCTCTCAAGCTTGTCCGCCCATCAGTACTTGCAGGGTCAGGCATAGGAGGAGGGGACTTCTACCCAGCAAATCAAGCAGCTACAAAACAAAAGGAATCCCGTTCAATTATTCCCAGCAAGCGGATTAAGCAATGAAAGCGACATATGAGTCCTTTGTGTGGTATTTTTGCAATTATGTTCATTTTTCCTACATTACTAATACGCTACTAGAAACCAGACACCATGCCCAATAATGCAAAAACAAGACAAAAGAATGGAGCCAAGAAGGGAAAGAAACAGAGTGGAAAATGCAAAAGAGTAAACTATTCCTCTTAGCAAATGTTAAGTATCAGCAAGGGCATGTTATAGCTGGGCCCCCAGATCATGCAGCAAAGAACTAGGAGCAAAGCAGCAGATGGTGGTGCAGCAGATTAGAAATTACTACCAAGTGCATGTCTGAAGAGCTTTGCTTGGGATTACAGACTTGAGGGTTCAGGAAAAACCTGTAGCAAGAGACATCAAAATGTAGGGATCCTTGAAACAGGAAGGGTCCAGGCTTCATGAAGATTTAATCTGCCCATGTAGACTCTACCCTGCCAGTGTTGCAGAAAGCAGACAGAAAGGTTTTGTGAATGTGTTACTAGAAAAAGTAACTAGATCATGTTACTGTTGTGAATCAGTGCAGCTGCACTGGCACCAGCAGATCTAAGTCAAACTGTACTATCTGAGATTCAGGCTTCAGAAACTAGGCAAAACCAGATGAAGGTAATCATCTTGCAGTGGGCTTGCAAAGGATGGGGAATGAAAAAAACACCATGGTCTCTGTATGTCCTAGAAGGAAACACTAAAAACAGATTGCTTGCTTGTTTGGTTTTTTTTTTTAAAGACCACTTATATACTCTGCCCAGGTAGGAATGGAGCAGCTCTGACAGGTCGTATAGTCTTTCCCTGCTCTTCTGCAGAGCCTTGTGTTCAGCGTGCTGAACTCTCTATGTCTCTCTCTGGTCTCTGGCCACAAGGATTCAATGCACTAAGACTGCTAGTACAGAAACGTACCTGGGGTGGGGGAGTTTCAAGTGTACCGAAGTGCTTATGCAGTGCTCCTTTCTGTGAAGAATGCCACTAATTCTCCTTTACCCTTCTGTCCCCATTGTCTCCCAGATGTAATTGTAGAGTGATGCATTAGCATTTTCCCATTAAAGTGCCATTGCAGAGCAATACTTTTCTCCTAAAGTGCTGATAAAAAGTGATATGTGGTATTTGAGGGATGATCACCTTTATTGTTGGCTGCTTTGAATAGTAACTGCAGCACAGCTACTGAGAGCAGAGAGCATTGCAGCACTCTTCAGTGTGGAACAAGTGTCTAACAAACTATTTCATTCAGAATTTCATTCAGAAGGTCAACCTCATGTGAAATGGTTCTCAATTAAATTCCTGTTAACTGTCATCAGCAGCAACTAGTTTATCAGTGTGTCTCTAGCTACAAGGTGACAAACAACACACGTAAGCAGGAACCCAAGACAGCAAAGGAAGTGACTTCAAACTTTACTGGATTTAGCCTTTCCCTTGTATGACCAGAGGTATTTTCCAGCACAACAGTTAGATGAAAGCTTGGGAGGAGATCTACTGTATCAGGATGGGCAAATGTGCATGCGTGCATATATTTATCACCACAGTCCTCCCAAGGACTCAAAGTGCCTTCTGCAGAGGGATACAGTTTCTTTACTGGGTGATGTCCAAGCATCAACTTCTGTTGTTGGCTTTAACTAATGAAACATTCTGACAATAAACTACAGCAAGCTGCATGCTGCACCCATCGTGCTGAACCAGTGTGTGTTTGCACATGCATTTTTGAAAGCACATTTTCCTTGATAAGCCTGTAATTCAGCTCAGTGGGTCAGTGCAATGTGTGCTAAATGGGATGGGAGCGTCCTTCACAGTATCATTCCCATGGTCAAAGATCTGAAGCAAATCTATTAAACACATTATGTTATTCCAGATATTTAGTTGTGGAAACAAGATCAGGACCTGGCTTATGATCACAAGAAAAATGTCCCTTATGACCTTTGTCTTTCAAGAGTGAGGGGGAAAATCTGCCACTTGAACATATATAAGGTTTAGTAATATAGATTTCAACCTGGACCAAAGAGGACCTAATGAATGAGCCAAATGTCAAATCAAATTAAATAAGTATTTTACAGTAGTTCAGATTTGGGGCTCCAGTTGTCAGTCCAACCAAATGTTGATCTCTTTCTATGCCAGCATCTTCCAACCAAAGCAACACAGGATTCCCAGTCTCTCTTGAGAATGCAAACCTCAAAGTAGCCTTGGAGTTTTATTATACAATACCTAAATACATACACTTTAGAATTGCACCTTTGCCTCAGCATGACCCCATTTAGTTTATGAGGAAGTATCTTCATAAAATTCTTTTTAAAAAGGAGTGAGAAAGGGAATCTCCTTCCAGAAATACTGTTCCACACCCTTGAAGGAAGCCCAGTCCCCAGAGAGGTAGTTGCCCCTGTCATAGAGGACAAAAACAGGGATATGAAACACATGTCTAGTTGAGCACTAACTCTATAAAACTATGTTTGACACAAACAAAACCATTTCTGAGAACCTTAGTACAGGTGCTTAGAAAGCTGGCATTTTCACATTGTATTTGTCAATCAAAGAATATTTTGCTGGGAGATAAATAAAGCATGCAAGCTGCCCTGCTAAGGCTTTCCCCAAGAAGACTGGTGACCTGAGCAGCAACACGTGCCACCACTTGCTGTCATGGGGGTGGTTAGTGGGTCAGATCCTGCCAGCGATGCCATTCAGTGTACCCCACCATTACACCCTGGGTTCTGTGGGAAGGGAGCAGGCAGGGTGTATAGCATTTCCGTGAGGAATAAACCCTGATTGGACTGGCCAAGGCAAACGCTGGCCTGCCCTCCCGCCTGCCACAAAGGTCAGGGCTGGTGGGGCTAAGCCAAGTGCTGGCTGTCATCTGCTGAACCCGTGCCATTCCCCACGCAGACGAGGCTCTGCTTTTCCAATACACAGCTATGGCCAGGCCTGGCAGATGCTTTTCATTGGTGATGCCAGGACTTTTGCCTTGGCTTGGCTTCTCCCATTTGGATGGGAGTCATCTTTAGCGGCAGACAGGCTGACGCCTGATGAGGGCTGCCCTGCAGGCAGGATGTGACCCCTCGGCGATGACCAAGGGCTCCCTTTTCTCTTGCCTCTGAGTTCACACTCCAACCCCAGAGGCAGAAAACAGACATGCCCGTGGTGCACAGGGTTGCTGGAACTACCCCTTGTTGCTCAGAAGATGAAGGCGAGAAACGTGGTCACTCCATCCACTGCAGAGAACCTAAGTCTATTAAACACCAGAGCTGACAAAGTTTCTTTTAAAGCTGGTGCTCTTTGTAATGAAGGCAAAAGAAATCTGTTAAACTAAAACCCCAGTTATAATGGTCTATAATGGTCTTTTTACATCAAAAAGAATTTAGTAGCTTTGTTGCTTTCACAATAATAATAATAAAAAAGAATCACTTCTCAGGAGACACAGATTAAATATTTGTCTTTGCTAAAAGAAAGGGTGAGGTTTCTCTCATCTGCAGCACAAGTAATTTGTGCACACTCCCCTCGTGTAACACTATCCCCCTCTGCCATCAAACCAGTGTGGGTAGAGTTTAATCACTGACCCTACTTGCTCTGCTTACCAGCCTTGCCTTAGAAGACAGGTCTCCTTTTGGAGGTGGATTTTACTGTCAAATGGCTCTTTTCAATGCCACACCCACTGCACAAGATCACAAATAAAGGGGAGTGTTTAAACACAAACCCACAACTGTTTGATCACAGCAGTGTTATCATTTATAAATACTGCAGAATCTTTCAAATCTCCAGGTATTCATGTAAGAAATTGATAATCTCTGCTCCACGTCATAACGATATATTATTTGCTCTTCACCAAGGAGAATTGATTTAAACTTGGAAAATTAGAATGGCACTTATATATGTAACACATATAAATAAATTATACTCACCTTTCTATGCATTACAGATCTACTTAAAGATTAGCCCAAATCACAAGCCAGGATCTAAACAACCTCAGATTGTGAAAGCATGTGGATCCAACAGAATTAAGGCAAATCTCCAGTAACATATCGAGAGAATACCCTGCAGCGCAGAAATTAGGGACCCCTTCACCATCTGAACCAGACATAAATTCTGGCAGAGTCCTTCCTTCAGGCTAAATGGCTTTTTAGAACATCTGTATTTGCTGTGTGTTATTTCTGATGCAAGGACTATGCAAACCTGTAAGTTCATTGAACTAAAAAAAGGAAGAAGGAAAAATTTAGGGAAGAAATATACAAAATATCTCAAAATAAATAATTGCATGGTTATAGCGCAGTGACCTTACAAAGATGTATATCAAAAGTGTGCAAAAGCAAATAACACGGAGCTCTTGAGACAACTTTGAGAGTAGAATGAACTGAAGAGCACAGAAAAATGTAAAATTTCTGCTCTGTCGAAAATACTGACATTTCAACATTTGTTTTATATCTGGGGTCTAAAATGTTGACACCTTTTAATATTTGTCTAATGGACCGAAACATGACACTGGTTAATTTTCATGTTGTCAAACGAAACAAAACATGCTAATATTCTCAAAAATTAGATGTGATGCATTTAGAAAGCCTGAAATGCTTAATTTCTCACTATGTTGATACTAGACTGCCTTCTCCTCCTCTTGCACATTGCCTTATGGGAGCTGTAGTTCCTGGCCATACTTCATCTTCTAACAGGTATGCAGAATGACTGATTCTTGTGATGGATCAAACAAGTTTGCACAAGAGATACAGGTATTGTATTACAAAAATAGCCCATGGGAAAGAATGTAAGACTGAAGTATAACAGCTAGAAGGTGCTTGCTGCATTAATAGAAGCAACTTAATACCTTAATGTGACTCAAAACAAAGTTGAGTCACATTCAATAAAACAAAATATTCCAATTTGAATCATGCATACTCAAATAAAATTTCTTTGGGATTTTCCCAACAGAAGAACTGATATTTTTGGCATAATCAGAAGTTTTCTGAATTAATGGATTTATAATTTTATGGAAATTCCATTTTCCATTAGAAAACGTCTCCGGGAAAAAGTTTCCAAATAGCTTTCATAGACGTTGTTGGTTGAGGCAGCAACCATCTTTCTGTTCATTGTACACTGGCTAGTACGATAGGGTCCCAGTTTGTGTTGGGGCTCTTAGATGTTACCTTGTTACCAATATAATTGAATACTAGAAGAAATACACTCCTATTGCCTTGCTTTGTAACAGCTTTTTTGGTTTCTTGTGGCATATTTCTTTCACCTCCAAGCCATAAGTCAATTTTACATTCATGAAGTTTCTCACATTGCCATAGAAAGAACTTGTCCTTGGATCATGAAAGAAGCTGGCAAGGCTTACTACTGCTGGCAAAACTTTACTGAACATGGCTCATATGCCAAATGTACTATGAAAACACTCAGAAGAGAACCCTCACATTGATTTCTTATACTTCACTGACACACCACCAAATAGGTCTTGTTTTGTGGCTAGCAATTCATAGGCACGTGAATAAGTGATATGTTTCATGCTGGGCTTCATTCTCATGGCACACACCTACTCCTCCAGGCAAGAGAAGTTATTTTTCTGGGCCTGGGGGAAAGTATTTGACAGTAACTGATCAGGACGAATGGCTGCTGTGTGCCTCTCCAAGTCAGCGAAACACGGTAATGTGCCATCCAGAATTTGTACTACTGCAGCTTAAAACACATTAGGAAAATAGCCCGATCAATAAATCCTCAATGACTGCACTAGCACATTGCTCCGTTATCACACAAGTGGAAACAACAAATGTGTCACTCCAGTGATTGTTTGATGTGAAATCATGTGGAACGCCTCATTTGGAGAGCAGCCCGGTCGGCCTTTCTGAAACTGATCCCCCTTGCGCCATGTTAACAAACGCTGGAGCGTGAAATCCAACCTCGCATCTGCGCTGCTGCAATCTCATTTTGTGCCCGCTACGTGTCAGCGTCTGTTTTTATTTTCTGGCACCTTGAGCAAGTGTTAGTGACTCTAAATAATAAGTGACACACGGACACTTTGCTAGCAATGAGCACCTGGACTGTAACATGGCATTCATTAAACCCCAGCACGTTCACCCTCTGCACTCTTTTCAGTACCTTCCTTTCTTTCCTTTACCACACGATTACTCATGTGCCTACTGGCAATGTGAGAAATGGAAAATAGAGCATGCCCCACTGGCCTAACAACTGGACCATGATTCCAGCAAAACTCTCCTCCTCTTTGGTCCCTTTTACCCTTTCTGCATGGTACATTTAATAAAACCACAGGCACACCTTGGTCAGCTTCCTCATTAGAGAAGATTAGGCACTTATTTTTCTTCAGTGCATTGAAACCAGGGATGCCATACACAGGTGCAGTCAAGCTAAAAGGGTATGTTTTTGCTTTAGATGAGAAAAGAAATTTCAGGGTAAGTTAACTGCATCCACAGCTTTGTAACATGCAAAAAGCCTAAATTTTTGATGCACATCTTCCATGAAGTTGAACTTCAGAGGAAGTAAAGAACAGTGTGCACCATGATGGTTTTGAGACTTGTTAGTGGTCTCTTATCCTGTGTAACTACTAACTTGCCAGCAGATGAGTCAACAGAAACAGAAAGATGCCGAAGAAAATGCATGCTGGGTAACTTGTGGGTGATCAGGAAGTTACCAGCAGTCATCCTCCCGATACGATTTGCTGAATTAAACAATTACTATCCTTCAAAGAGAAAGCTGTGTCTGGAAGGGTAGAGAGATTATAATGGCCGTGCCATACTGCACTGGGTAATGCAGAATAAACTAAACATTTCCAAACCATATGAAGGAGGAACAGAGATTTATAACCTTTACGTACAGCAAGCTCAGTCCAATGACCTAAGAATGGGACGACCATGAGGATTTTTCACAGAGCATCTACTTTCACTGGCAGGCCATCCACTGCCATTAGCAAAGACAATGACTGCTACTTAAACCTTTAGTCATAACATGTGTGGGTTTGATTTTTTTTCTTTAAAAAAAAAAAAAAAGCTTTCCAGGGATTACTTGGAGTATTTACCTGGGCACCCCATGCAGCCTGAACCTTCCAGTGGCAAAAAACTGTCTTGGCTAAGATGATGTGTGAAAGTAATACTAAAATATTAAGAAAAAGCATATATATACACACACACACACATATATATATACAGGTTCAACAAAAACAAAGAGGAGAGAAGATTGACGACAAAGAATGTCATTAGTCTTTAAAAAACACAGCCTGCAAAAAACTCAAGTTAAAGGAGTGAAACACCAGGGACCCATCAAGCCAAAATCAATAAAGCAGCATTTAAAAATCCATTTCCAGTTCAGGATAAGCCTGTTGCTGTATGGGGAAGGAAAACCCATCAGTGGTAGCACAGAAAGGACAGAAGGAAAAGCAAACTGTGGAGACTGTGTATCCTGAGAAGAGATGACTGTTAGAGCATAAGCTTCATCATCCACTCAGTAGCTAACCACTCAACAGGTTGATGCAGTGTGCATATATTTGAGGTTGGAAGAGTGAAAAGATTCAGGTTGTCAAAAGTAGAGACTTTAAGGCAACCAGCTCAACTTCAACTCTCAGGCAAAATCTGTGGCGAAAACAGCCAATGCATTATTTGCATACAAGGACAATACTACACAGAAGCGGATAGGTGATCTGACTGTACACACAATAGTATCTGAGATAGCATTCTGGGTCCAGACTCGATGTCATGGCTCAAAAATTAAATTGAAAGAACGAAGAAAAAAAAAATAGTACAAAAGTGAGCCAAAACCAATTAAGAGAGCAGGAGAAAACATTTGTAAATGTTGAAGTACTCAACACATCCTAAGTTAGAAAGAAGATTGAGAAGTGAGTTAAGTCCCCTTAAAAGATTCTATTGCATAGCCAACACATAAAATTGTGGCCTCTGCACTATTGGTGAACCATGCAAAATATAAGCCAGCAGCTGGCGGTGGAAGTCAGCAAATGGCAAAGGAGAATTTGTAACAGCACAATTTTTTGTTTCATTTAGCAGCATCTTCAAGCCCATGAGTAAACAATTTTCCAGCCTTTTCCTGGACACATACATAGATGTACAGCTGTAATATGGGACTGAAGAAGTCAACTGTTTTTTCCCAGCAAATCTTTCATGGATTCCTAAACCTGTCATTTTTCATTAACTTTAATCTTGACAGGTAGCAAGGTTTAACCCTACTTTCGTAATAAATTAAAAAAAAAATCAAAAATCAAATAACCAAACCCAAATATTTCAGTATTTTTCTAAACAAAAGGAACTAATGTAGCATAGGTAGCAATTGTGATGACATTTGAGAGTGTCCTATAATCCAATGTCAATCTTCCAGCTGGAGAGGGGAGACTGGATGGTTTGAAATCTGTGAAGCTATTCAATTTTAAAGGCTTAACAGGGAAATAAAAGGCAGTGTAGGCCAATGACACCAAATTTGCTGTACAATGTGTAGTACGCTGGATCCAGATTTTATACGTGTCCTCTGTGTGCTTACTCTGATATAAACAGTTACAGAAAATCAGAAATATGTGCTGTCTGTGCAAGATGGACTGGAATTCTGTCCTTGTTCGTGTCTGATCTGTTCACACAGAAAGCAGCAGGATCAGCCAAAGGAAAAGAAATTCTCAAGATAGAAGGTATTTAACGGCAATGACAAAAAAAAATAAAAAAATTTGATCATGAAGGAGGAAAGGTCATGGGGAGCAGATTATGCCTCTTTATATTCTTTGCATCATCTTGTAGTGTGCAACTAGCTCTTGTCCACTAACTTAATCAGGAAGACATATTTTAGAGAGTGACAAGTAAGAATGAATACAGTGAGTCTTGTTCTCATCACAGGACATAGAGATTGGGTTTGGATGTCTTTTTGAAGCATTCATTTGCCAGGCAGAATGGGAGCCTGAGGGCAGAAGGCTTCAGAAAAGAAAAAAATATATATCCCAAAACTCATCTAAAATACAGGGCTACACTGTCAGCTAGTGTAAATGAATGTAACTCCACTAATGAGAAGGAGCATCTATAGTATAAACTAGAGGAAGATCTGTCCATGACAAACTGAAATTGTGCCCTTGGTCACATCTGATCTATTCACAAAAATATGCATGCCTTCTGGGGCAAATTTTACTATCTGCTCAAGTTTGTTTGGGGAGTATATGCAGCTATGTCTGCTGGGAGAATCAGGAGGGGCAGAGGGAATGCTCTGTCATAAAAAGCACTACATCATTAAACATCTTGAGGAGCAAATTCTCCCCTCAGTGGCAGAGAGGACAGTTAACCCTCTCCAGAACTCTGCTCCAGATGATCAATCCAATGCCCAGTTCTCACCACTCTTGTAGTGAAACTCCTGGTAGAGCCATGCTCTCCAAGCATTGTGTTTGCACAAAATAGGAGCAACTTTGCTGAAATAGCCATCATAGCCATTCTACCATAAAGCTGAGCTGCCTGCAAGGGGAATACAATTAGAAATAAGAGAGAATTTATCTGTCATGAGTGGCAGTGTGCTCCAGTTCAGAGCAAATTCCTTGTCATTTACGCATGCAGCTCTATGTGGTTTTAACCTTAGCATAGTCGCTGGTAAGTCAATAGTAACAGAAGGGGTCAGGGGGGATGATTTATTTTTCCTTCTTGTTGCTGCAGAGCAACTGCATATTTTCCTTGTCAACAGCTGTCGTTCATATACGCTATAAAGATAGGCAGAAAGAGGAAAAAAACTCCACCCAATAAACAAGATGTAGGACTCTGAGGAATTGTTATTACATGCTGAGCATGACAATATAATGCTATTCGCAGTGTCCTCGCTAGGTCACCAGAGATTCCAGCATCCTTTGTCCAAAACAGTTACTCTTCCCCAGGAGTCTGTGCAAACCCTCTTTCTGCTGTACTGCCAAACCCCGATGGAGGCTTTAACCAAAGAAGGGTGAACGAGTCCCACTTGTACACCTAGCTGAAACGCCTCTGCTCTTCACACCAAATTATCACAGGCCTGTCTACCCTCTTTCTTTGTATCCCTCTTCCACGCTTCTTTTCTGCTGCCTTCCACGTGACTACTCATGTCTGTAATCCCTTCCCAGTCCCAGTCCTCTAATGCCTTCCACGCACTTCTGCAGGGAGGTTTTACTGACATTAGAGTCCACAGGGACACGTAATCTCGACACTGACAGGCAGTAACACTCCTACTTGCTTTTCACCTTCTCCATACACAGCATCTTGCTTACGGCTTAGGATATTAGAAGCTCCAAGACAACAACTCTGGCTATGCTCCCTTTTAGCATAAAAACCCCACAATCAAAGACAGTGGAACTGCTCTGTCTATCCGAGCCACCTCTTTGTCACAGTAAATAATCACTCAGTCTGCCCCAGCAGCAAATTAAACATGGAAATCTAAACTGCTGCGAATGTGATGGCACAAGAATGCCATTTTGGCTACCACAGCTCAGCTGATGAGGGGTAGCTCATTATATGGTGATTGCACCAGCGCTGTTTATCAAGAGACTGGGATTTTAAGTTGCTTGAATTTAGCTGTAAATTCACTAGCACCTTACTGACATGAAAATACAAAAGCATTCAGGCTCAGGCCTCTGCCTTAGCTTTCTTCTGGATGGGACAGCAAATATCGTCAGCTGTCTATGAACACAAAACACAAGTGCTGACCTAAATCTTCACCCACCATCTGAGCCAAACTAAAAATGTATTCAAAAGGGTAAGAAGTCCTTGCTTTACTCTAAAAACTGTCTTGAATTATTTTGGCACTTCCCAAGAAAGCTGATGTCAGAGTTTCATGATAAAGGCTGTTCACTGAAATGATGATTAAAATTCATGTTGTGATAGTGCCTCAAAAAAACCTCTGTCAGGTCCCCACTGTCTGCAGCACTCCCTCCAAAAGCATTCAGCTTACTGAAACACCAAATCATTTTTGCAGGTATGCATGCAAAAATATCTGGGCTCATTCTCAGGAGACTGTGGAAGTTACAACTGGGCCACACAAGTCACTGTCTGAATGACCATTTGCTTCTACTGGGGCCAAATCCACTTATCGCAGTGCAAATATGCCCACCTGCATTCAACAAGGGTTTGTTCAGACTGGCTGAAGTTAGGGAGGATGAGAAATTAAGGTCAATTATTTAGAGTTCCAGTGAAATCCAAGTAAACCTATTTATCCATGCAATTTTGAGCTGAATCCTCCTGTAGAGGAGCTCAGCAGAAGTTGAGGTCAGTAAAAAGAACAAAATTTGGGTTTCCACTGTCTTGCTTTCACCAGAGTGATTTTTTTTTTTTTAAATAACACAATATCTGAGCTTCTCACAGCAACCATTCTGTCCAAGTTTTTCAGTTTGAGATCTCATTTCATGTGTGTAATACTGGCTCCATAAACGGCTCTTGGAGAAAATCATGTTGCAAACACAAACATATCAGAAACAGATGCAGCCCTGCAGAAAACTAGTTGTTCTCAGGTAGAAGAGTAAGCACACAGAATGCCCAAAACAATTTTCATATTCAGCTTCATAAATAAATAATGGGAAATAGTCAGCGATAGTCATAGAGGTCTTGCAGCCAGGCTGAAACCTAATTTCAAACAAAACACTGTGGAAAAGTGAGCAGCACTGCTGGCATTTCCACAATGCAGGTTGGAAGGAACGCTATAACCACTGATTGACACTTGACTCCCTCCAAATAACCTTCAGGAGTTACACAAAAACAACATCTCTCTGCACCCACTTGCCTTCCACTCCCACTCCCCAGAGAAGTGCATTGCATCCTCCCAGATGGACTGAAGTTTGATACTGGCAGCTGCACCAATGAGAACAACAAAACACAAAAAATCTTGCTCTCCTGGGCTAGGCGCTGAGCTATGCCTACGTGTCTGGAGCCAGATACTTTCCTGCCTGGCTTTCACAATGCCAGCTTCTCTTTTGTTGTGCAGCACCTCTTACACAAGGAACCGCGTATCTGCTTTCATTCGCAAAGAAAGATCACCCACAGAGCGGGACCTCCATGTGCCTGGAGGGAAATTTTTCTCTTTCACTTGGTGGGTTTTATGAGGGCTATCTTCCAGTTTGCACATCAAACATATGGCCTGATCCAAAGATCATTCAAGCCAACAGAAAGGCTCTTCTTGACTTCTATAGGCTTTGGCTCTTGCTGCTCTGGAGAGCAAGGAACTGTAGTCTTCATAATAAGGCCCCGGGCCAAAAATAGGGTTGCACACATGACACGACTCTCACCCCAACTCCATTCTGATCTCCCACCTGCTTCTGCAGGTCACGGCTTTGTAGCCTCAGGAAGATGTTTGTGTCATGGTCCTATTGACACAGGTCAGAGTTCAAGGAAGCCCAGTAAATCATGAGTCTAAATAGGGTTGGGCTGGAGCCTGGCAGAGGAGAGAAGGGAAGTAATGAGAGCAGAACCATTTCTTTGAAGAGGAACAAATGTGAATGTTTACAGTTCCCCATGTGCATTCTCCCTTGCTGAAAACATGTTCAGATGCTGGTTGGCTAATCTGCCTTCTGAGAAGATGTGCTGAATGGCAAGGAGCCCTATTCATCCCATCAACAAGATCTTAGCCTATATTTCAGTTTACCCTGCAAAAATCCTAGTGGCATGGAAGGAAGCCCGTGCATTAGTCCTGTATTTTCATATGCACTGTACCAAAGAGGCTGAACTATGCATTGTGTATTCCCAAAAGGCTGGTGAAATCAGACTTAGTCCCAGCACACAGTGGGATTCTTCTCAAAAGGGAAAAAGAAAAGAAAAAAAAAACAAAACAAAAAAAAAAAACAAAAAAAAAAAAAAAAAAAAAAAAAAAAAAAAAAACAACAAAAAACAAAAAACAAACCACCAAAACCCCAGTTAGCAAACAAGACAAGACATGTTTCTGCACTAAACCACAGTACATAGTTTACCAACCTTTCACAAATCTTCTTGATTTATCATTAATCTGAAGGCAACTTCTTTTTCCCCAGCAGAGGATGTATGATCCAGCTCCTTTACACTACATTTCTAGGTTTCATATACAGTTCAGAAGATCTCAAAGATATTCCCACTGCCTGTCATTGCTGCAAAGTGCATTAGCACTCACTCTGTCACTCACTGATTTCCTCTGCCTCATTAAAACTCCAGGAGTGTTTGATGAGACCATTTAATTAAAAGTGAGCACAAACTGATGATGAGGCCTTGTGATACTTTTGTTCTTCTGTCTGTTGATCAATAAGTGGTAAACTCAAGGGACTAAAGGGGAAAGTCCAAGACAAAATGAGTGGAGGAATAGTACAAAGGGAGAGTCAAAGTCCAGGTGTGGGACATAGACTCAGCAAAATCAAATTTCACACTGAGATCCATGCAGCAAGGGTGGACACAGTATCAGAAATGCTGGATCTTTCTTTTAAAAACAGTCCATGTTTGAAAGACATCTGAAAAGCATTTGCAAGACAGGACAGTCCTATACACAGGGATAGGCTTCTAAAGGGAAGTGTGATCTGCCTGCCGTGCTCTATCCACTTAGCAAACATAATCCAGGCTGTCTTCAGCAGAGTCTCTTTACTGATGCCTCATCTATGCTAGAAACATTACACTCACCTAGGTTTATTGCCAGACCCTTCCTTGCTCAAACACACAGAGAAAATTATCATACAGACAAAATCCTGCTATTGCTAGTAAAAATGATTTATTCCAGCTGAGTAGCTAGTCCTAGGCTTCATTTGCTCTGCAAGGAAGTCCCAGCAGAGATTCATACAGAGAAAGGGATCCCCAGGTAAAAGCAACATTCATGTGGCTTCCCGGACCTAGCCTGGGCTGATATCACTTTTATTAGATGCCTGTTTCAGTGGATAACAGAATATTAACCATGTGGGCAGTCACCCTCCCACTTCTGTAGCTTTCAGTGAGATCTCCAACTCGTCTTAAGCCCTTTTAAGCCACAAATATTGCTCCAGATTGAGTTTCTTTATAAATTGCAAAGGAAGCTAGTGCATTTTGCAGCGGACAGCAGTTGCCTAACTTTCTACTCTACAAACATGCAAATCCTTGCCCACAGAAGCCGAATGGCTCCTCTCTTGAGGCAACAGAAAAGTCTGTGGGAATCAGACTGGCCTTTCCCACATAACCTGTACGTATAGATGTTTCTGTGATCTCTTTTGAACTTAAACTAGATGTTGTAGTTTAAGCTCAAAAGAGATCACAGAAACATCTGTACTGACCACCTACTTACCACATGGCATGACATATGCCTATATTTTTCATTGGAAACACAAAAGTCTGTAGTTAACAGTTTCCAGTTTTGAAGCAACTACATTGAGCACAACAGTGAAGGCTCAACCACTGAATCACTTTCCAGGCCCTGATGAAGAAGAGGGTCAATTGCCTGAGGTAAGCCCCAGTGCTAGCTATATCCCTGGCTGCAAAAAACCATCTTGAGAGATCTTTGTCAAAAGCCCTAAAGAAAAAATTGCTGGCTCCTAGTCTGGCAAAGAAAGAACCTTGCCAGAAGACAGACATTGAAACCACTGTGCTAGCTCAGAAATTAGATAGAATACCCTATTTTGTTGGTATGGTCTACTGGATTGAGCTAAGAAACAGGATAATATGAATTATTCTGTGGCAGTCACGATTTTCCTTATTCTTTCCTGACTTACTTTTGGGTAATCTGTGAATTTTAACAATGTAGGATCACAGTCATTGTAATGACTGCCATTTTTGTTATTTATTATTTATTCTGTAGCTATTTTTCAGGGACTCCATTCAGGCCATGAGACACAGGCCAGGAGCACAAAGCACAAGGTGACATGGATACGCAAACAGCCTTATGTCTGGTTTGTAGGCTTTGAGTCGTTAATATTATTTTCTTGTTAGGTAAGTAAATGTAAGATGCAATGGTATCAGTCATCCTTCCTGGCGCCTGTTTAGCCACACGAGTGATAAGCAACACAGCCCACAGTATTGCTTTTAGTAGAGGACCCACAAAATTCCCTCCTCTGGCTACCTGGAACAATATACTTCAGTCTTATCTGCACAGGAGAAAAGCATTTTGTTAGCAAACATACTCGTTAGTACAACATTCAACATAATTTGTCCTTCTGAACAGTGATTATCGCTTTTAAAAACACATTAAATGATCTCAGATATTTCACAGAAACCCAGGTTAGTGACTTGTTAAAATGTTTAACTGTGTCTTGGCTCAGGCCCTCTGGAAAGTCAAGGACAAGTTTATCTCTCTACCTGTAAACAACTTAACTATCTACTTCTTTTTAAAAGCCTTGGTTGTAATATTTGGTTGCTGAATTCTCTGCTGCTTTCTGTTCCGCATACTCTGAGGCACTGAGCTGCTGCAGGTATTTTTGATGGCACTCAATGGAGGCAATCCAGCACAGGTCTGGATGAGCATCCAGCATATGGTGCTCCCTGCTCCGCTGGCGATGAAGTCCACCAGCTGCAGCTGTTCAGACAACTTTCCTAACGCCATCCCATGATGCAATGTCTCCTGCTCCGAAATTACTCAGAAATCCCCACTTACAAAAACAGGACACAGGAAGAGGGTTTTTAGGACACCCAGGACAGGCTGGCATAGCCACAGCTCTGTCAAAATATGTGTCCCTCTGCGGGCATAGTAACAGTCTTGCATGGTTAAGTGATGCAACCTGCCATGTTCCAAATAAGCACCAGCTGCAATTTTCTCCATATTTTGAAAATGACATGTGGCTCTCGAGCGCCTGGCAAATTGTCAACACAGCCCCTATTCTGGTGCAATTTAAGTGTCCTTGATCCAAATGGTATAAAAGGAAACAGTTACAGAAACTCTGAAAATAAAGGATTATATTGGGTTGATGGCTTTCTAATATTTCTTAAAATCCTGGGGGTGCCTTCTGTAGACATCTACTTTCAGGCAAAACTTTAAAAGCCTGAGCTACCGTCAGTTTCCAGAGGAGCTAGCTTAAAGGCTATATTTAGAAGATCTTGTCAAAAAAGTTTCCTTTAAATCAGGCTGCTTAGTCCTACCTAGAAAAGGATGTAATTGTATACTCATTTGGTTAACTTTTAGCTATTTCCATACACACACATTTTTTAAAGGAGAGAGACGACTGGGCTACCTCCTAAGCTTAAATTAAACCATCATAAAAAGCTTGCAGATAAAATGCCAGCTTTGTGCCTAGTAAAAAAACAACGTAGTATTTTCCTGGCACTGTGCAAATGACTGATCCAGCAGTTGTTACCTTTGCAAAATGCTCAAACTATGAAATTCTTCATTGATTGGCAGTTACCAAAAAGTTTTGGGCAGAATCTGGCTTACGTGGTTTGACCACTGCTTAGAATCTCTCATGAGAAAGGCTTAGGATGAGTTTTCTCCTTTTGAAGGAATGCAATGAAACTGAAGGAAAACCTGAAAGCATGAGGAAAGGAGCAAGTGAACAGAACAGTTAAGTTACTATTACTGAAGTGCTCTTCAAGCATCTTTAACCATCAAACATTAATGTGATCCTGTCTTCTTGGGGATGGATTACACAAGCTCTTTCTGTAAGTCTTTTCACAGAATCGTAGAATCACAGCATGGTAGGGGTTGGAAGGGACCTCCAGAGATCATCTTGTCCATCCCCCCTGCGTGAGCAGCACCCCCAGAGCAGGGG
>VZTV01028134.1:0-12805 GCA_013400875.1 Anhinga rufa
TCATACAGCCCTGGCAGCCAAAGTAGTTGTGAGAGCAGAGTTTGAAATTTGACCCATTTCAGCACATTGATTTGCATACCTCCAGAGCTCCTGTGCAACACAGTGCCAGCTCAGCCCTGGGTGCCTGAGCAGGCACTGCGCATTGAATGGATTAGAGCTGAACTGCAGAGTGCTGATGAGTGAGCTCCATTTTCCCCAGTGTCTGGAACAATACGTGTTTTCTGTTCCCAGTTATTTCCTCCTCACTTTCCACTGCTCTATGAACCACCACTGCCACCTTTATAAGATGGAAGAGTAGAAGGTCTAGCTGCCAGAGCTTATACATAAACGTGCCTGAACAGCCAAGGCACTGGGGCCATGAGCATACGTACAGAATAAAAAATGCATGCTACTGCATATGAAATTAATATAAAATGCCCACAGAGCTCATCAGAACTTGTAGCTGGTTCAGACCATTGCTACAGTACGCTCAATCACTTGTCTCCAGCTGCCAGAGCACCTCACACAATGGCTTCTGTCAGAGTCTGATCAGAATGTACTCCTTAAACCATGCTTGATGATTTCCCTGCAATTCAGCATTGATGTTCCTCTTTCTAATGGAAGTAAAGAAGTCCAATATCTAGTACTTCACAGAAACAAACCGAATGAAGGAATATACCTACTTTAAATACCTGTACTGATCTCTGGAAAGTTTCAAGGGGTCCAAACCAATATTTTGCCAAGAGACGTATCAGATTCTTAACACTGTCAAGTCAAAAAGGAAAAATAAGATTGAGCCTGAACAGCTCAACTTGCATTTCTGAAATGCAAACCTAAGCTACATGCAGGTCTTCAGCACAACATCACAAACCCTCCCTAAAAATTTAGGGAGCTAAAGCTCTGCAGAGAGTAAGTATGTGTGAGTGTGTGTGGAAGATGGTCCCTCAGCAGACACTCCCTGGGCTGGAGTTCTTCAGTGCTATAGCAATCTTCTTCAAGAAGGAATATTTCTATTTAGGACTATACTGAGCTGATACCCAAGTGCAGAACCCTCCAGATCTCCACTGGTGAGCTTTCGCCATGACAACTGACTATGTATTCCTGTTATTTATTTAAACAATTATTTATCCATGTGAGGATTTTTTCCTTTGTTCCACAGCAGCCTCACTTTTTAAGAGGCTCCTCTGAGAAACCTTGCTGAAGGCCTTTTGGAAATCCAATATTATATCAACTGGATCTCATAGTTCTTACGCCTCAGCAATTTCAAAATATCTGAGAGGCAAGCCCTCTTTTTAACAAAAGGGCCTATACACCAACATCGTATCTATCCACGTGCTCCACTATCTCTGTTCTTCAGCTTCTACTAATGTGCTTGGTGCTTACTAGTCTACAGGTTCTCACATCTCCCTTAAAACCCTTAGAAAAGTGTGGCTTCCCACCAGCTGTAAAAGGCTTTTTTAATGCACCCACTACAGAGAAAAGTTCCAGCCAAGGAAGCACCCAAGCTGTTCACCTTCAGAGCCAGGGGACCATGCTTGCCTTTCTTATGCTCTTTCTGTAAAAATCCTGTCAGCCACAGTCAGGACACAGGGCTAAGGCAGTGCTAGACCAAAACAGTACAGCCATATCCGTGTTCTTAGGTCCACCCTAACCCAAGCAGTGGCCATGCAGATGTCAACACAATGTCACATAGCAGGATACTTACTTGGATTTTATTTTTTTTTCCATTTTGTTAAAAGACTCCACAGTCTCAAACTGCATTAAAATAAAGTTCATTGACTCAAACTGTCAAGGCTAAGAAAACAGCAGAACTACAGCAAAGCTACATGAGTACATTTAATCCAGACTTATTTAATGCTCTTGTTTCAAACTTCTGTAATGGTGGCTATGTACATCCATTCTTCTTGTATTGAAACACCCCAACCCCTTTTGCAAGAGGAACTTCATCTTCTAAACCAAGAAATACATGCTATTTAAATAAAAGAATCCACCATTCTTGGAGCAGAGTTTCTTCACAAAGAACTGGCATCCCAGCTTCAACTGTATGACACTGCCCATGCAGTGTCCAAAACTTCTGTGTGAGGCTGAGCTGTTAATAACACCTTGTCCACCAGAACAAAGATAGCACAGCCACTGTGCCTTGCAACCAAGGGATGAGAAGGGATGACAGACCAATCTTGATTTGTCACAGTGATTCTCAGCACTATTCATCCTCAGATGGAAAATCCTTCCTTGAAAACAACTGCTGTCTATGAACTACCCCATCACACCATAAGGGACAGCAAAGAAACATAGTAATTGATGCTACATTAACTGAAGTTACTTTGTCTCTCTAGCCTTAAATAAAGAGAGAAAGAGCAAACAGAGCTTGGCAGCCATTGAAACGTGTCAGACACACTACTGAACCTATACAGCTCCCAGAAACGTGGGAGGAAGTAACACTAACAGAGAGCTTTCCTCAGCAGAGAGCTTTCCTCAGCAGAGAGCTTTCCCAGAACACAGACAGCTACACCAGACATCCTCTCCTTCCTTCCGCCAAGAAGACCTCCAGAATTCCCACAGGCACATTCAGTTGCTGATGTGCAAAGAGACTGCCACAGCACACCACCCTTTGTGGGACAGCTGGATGAGGACAGGGCCATAGCTGGAGAAAGCCATAGTGCCGATGCTGTGGCACCCAGTGCCCTCTGTCTTGTACATGCTGCCATGCCAGCCTCCATTGTTGTCACTTCCAGGCACTATATTAAAACTGCAGCAGTTTGAGATGGGGTGGGGGGAGCACAGGGGGCTGCTCCCTGCAAACAGATTGACACAGCAGAGCCCTGAAGCGCTGCTCTCCTAGCAGCCGAGACAGCAGAGAGAAGGTCTTCTTGCCAGCTTCTTACCTACCAGCTGCCTCCACAATACCTGCACTAGTAGCCACTTCCCTGGCACACAGAGAAGGCACCATGCACAACCCTAGGAACTGAGCACCTTTTCTGCAGCCATGCAGAGTGCAAAAGTCAGTGCTCTTTCTGAAAATGATACTTCGACTTACGTTGTCAACAACTTTAACTGCCCCTCTGACAAATCATGACTGCTCAGTCTGTTTTCCTTTGGTAGAGAGGTCCTTAATGAGGTACCTGAGCAAGAAGAGCCTGCAGATTCACCCTAGGAGGTGATCTTAGTGAAGGACTCACAAATCAGATAACGGCTCAATGACCAGACGATGCCCCAGTGAGAACCTGCTCCAAAAGACTTCTCAGCTCTTGGATCCATGGCTTCCCTAAAATTACCAGTCAGTAGCAAGCTGCTCAACTACAAGTGTAGCCTCCCCAGTACAAGTCACAGAAGGCAGCCAGACACTAGGGAAGGTTATCCCCAGACCTCTTGAATCACGGTATGATCAACAGCTCTCTCATGCTCATCTCCTCTCATGAGAAGATAGAATCTCCTCACACTGATGACTGCATTATTTGTGGTCAATAAAACAATGTATTACTGTGAGATACTGCCCAATTGCATCTTTGTTTTAAGAGCATTTGTAGCTCTTACCATAATGACTGCTGCTACTCCCCAAAAGAGTTATCCATTATGGACCTCCGTGTACACCCACAACATGCACAGCCAATGAATAGGGTTTCAGAAAAAGGGCAGAAAGGCAGAGTAGAGGCAGCCAGCTGAGATCAGTAGAAAGGGATGAACTTCCAAGACCTCTTTCCAATGCCTTCTCGAAGTACTGCAGCCAGCCTGAAATCTCAGCATCCTCAGACACTTAAAAAGCTGCTGGACAGAGATCCAAAGTGTCAGAAAACTCACATCTGAGATCTAGCTGCAACTCAGCCAAGAGGTCAGGCACAACCAAACAGATCAGCATGGTCATGCCCAAGAAGCTTGATGCAGCTCCAGTCTGGAAATTAATATTGCACTCTGCAACAAAAAATCTTCAGTGGCTGTGAAATGCAGCCACTGTTTCCTTGGTAACAGAGGTGGCAGGACATCTCCCCCCCAGTGTTGCTGTCCAGAGTCCTCCCTGGAGAGCCACAACCAGGGCAATGCACTAAGGGCACCCTTGAATCTGTAGTCACTCCTCAGAGGGCACCCAAGCACCCACCTTCAGTCTAGCACCCTGCTGTTGGTAACCAACTGCTTTCACAGTAGGTCAACAGCATAAACCACTGGACACTCACAATGCTGTACAGCTACAAGTCCAGGTACCACCTGAAGCTCAAGAACATTGTCAAGGTCTCAACATGCTCCTGGGCCTGTAGAAGACTTTCAGGGTCTGTATTCAAAGGGTGAGCAGTGATAAATAAAAGCAGTAGGTAAGACTGTAGAAGTTAAAAACCCCACATTATCCAAAACAGAGCCACTGTTCTTAAAATTAGATACAGGGATACTTGCTCAAACTGGAATCCACAGCAGAAGCATCCTCTGCAGCCCTCGTCTAGGTGCTGTTTGTCAAAGGGATCCCATCAGAATACTTATCTTTAAGACTCAGAGCTTTTCATGAGGCTGCATGGATATCTTGGGGAGGCTTCAGCCACCCACTGGACCCCATGACCAGCACAGAAATAGCTCAGTTATGTTATCGCTGACACTTCTGACTTACGATTTCCTGTGCTCCACTACACACATGCACGCCTCTGGCAAGCCAGCCTCCCCATCCCAGCAGACACACTGCCTGAACGCTTCCCACTCAGGGTCTCCCACCAAGATGGCAGGCACACAAGTGCTGGCCCCCAAGGGCTTGCCTTAGGTGCCTCTTGGACTCTGCTCCAGTCCCAGCACTGGCTGCCAAGCTCCAGGAAGGAGGTGACCAGCAACATTCACATGCACCTGACGGTTTTGCTTCCAGTTGCATGAGGGCACAGCACACAGCTCTGTTAGGGTGGTGCTGCCAGTAGGATTTCAAGATGTGTCAGGCAGAAAGAAAGAACAAACTGCTGACACAAATCACCCACATGCATAATATTGGTTCATATAAGCCAATTTCAGAAAGAGCCGAGAAAGTTATTACCATTATTTCTACTTTTGCCTGCTCAATCTTGTTGTCCTAGTTACCAAAGCCCTGGTGACTAAGGCAACTAGCTTTGGCAAGTAAGAGGCAGAGCGCAATGAGATGTCACACAAATATTTTAAGATGACTCTGAAATACCAAAGCAGAAACAAGTAACAGCAGTTCTGTGCCCCCATCATCACCCCCACAGGAGTTTGGGAATGGACACTCAGGTTACGTTTGTGATACACCCAAGAGACACAAGGTAGACTACAAACCCAACTCAAACATGCAAGAGCTTGCCCCACGCACCCCCTCTTCACACAGCAAGTTAACTGTACAGACACTAGCACACACAGTCTTGTGCCCAGACTGAAGATCAGAACTTGTGCTACCATTCAATATACAGCTCTCCTCTGTCCATGTATGGCCTCTGTAGCATCCAGGCTCCATGTTTCTAGCATGCTGGAACACTTCACACAGGCATTGCAAGGCATCTCCATCTGGGAACTGGATAACATGACACTCCTGTGGGTTCTGAGATCACTAACAGCTCTGCAAGAATTCAAGTCCTGATCACATATTTGTTTCTCTTATTTTTAACACACACATACAATACCCAGAACATCTCCAGGCTCAAGGCTGTGTAAAGCTGAGTCAAAAGTTACTTTAAATGAACTGTGTGGCTTGGACAGCGTAAAGGGAACAAATACTGCAGTGACCATGCGCCACAATATGTTCAGACATACATGTCCATCTGGCAACAATCTAGTCTCAGAAAAATATTTATATTATAAGAAAACACCATTTACCAGCACACTTAAAACATACAAGGGGTTGAGGTGCTCTGGCACAAATAAGGCAGCTGAGGGCAGGGATGCTGAGATCAACCTTCCTCCTAAACAAAGATCGACCTGCCACTATTATGTTGAGGCTATTAAATCCTCAGAAGCTGCAGAAAGACTCTGCAATGTCCATGACCACATTTGGCTCTACCACCTTCATCCGCTAGGTATATGGGATAAAATAACCCTGTGCATCCCAGCAGATATTATACCCAGCTGATTAGCCAAGGCCACTCCATGAGTTCTACATCTTCCAGCCCTGTTATGATCATGTGCACATTCAACTGCATATAAAGCCCCAAACATATGCAACTCCTGCTGTCTTGGAACTCCAAGAAGCATTTAACTAAGCTTAGGTTTTTCTCCACAATTGCTGTTAAACTTCACAGAAATGGGAGAAAACTATGTGCTTTATACTTGAATCAAGATTCATAAAAAGACATTAGTTATGCAGAACCTGTTGGACTGAAAAATAAAAACTGAAGCAGCTTTTGATGAACACTGCATGTTTAGCTTGACCTGAACATTAAATACACCATTGTGCTGGGCACCTCACAAGAAACATGAAAACAAGACTAGGAAGGGTGGTCAGATCCTGAAGAGAAGATGAGAAAATTTCAATCCAGATATGCATATAATCCCACGATGCATAATAATAAGGATATGTTTAAAATTCAATTTTAAAGAAACAAAAAGATACTTTTATCTCTCTCCAACCCTTAATTTCCCTATATTACAGCTGTGTCGACCATTTAATTAATCAGCTTCTTATCTGTTAGAAAACATCCACATAAAATGGGAAGTTTCATTTTCTCTTTGGTGATTCACACTGTCACACTCAAAGAAATATCCGCCCAAGGCCTTGTGAGCATCCTCATGAGAAGGAGTCGGAGCTTCAGAAGAAAATTTGTGATTATGTGGAGCCTACAGTGCTGTACACTGAGCTCACAGTGAAGGGGATGGTTCTGAAGGCTGCACGTTCCAGGGAGGACCTCAGCTAGTAAACATCAGGTACTAAATTACCTTGGGAGCTTTAAAAATTATGCCTTCAAGGGCTTAGCTCAGGCCCTGTTTGAACTACACTCCACTCAGACAAACTGCACAGGAATGAGCTCCCTTGCAGCAAGCACTGTCTTAAAAGCCATGTTTCTGCTTAAGTTACCAGTATTTTTTCACCCACAATGAAAATAGCACAAGTTTTCAAATTACTTCCAAAAAGCTTGATTTAAATTATGGCTTAGTTCACTCTGACCTAAATGCATCAGGCCCAGGAGACAACAAAACCCTTTAACTACTGCAGGAATAAGCAAGCAAAGGCAGCAAGGAGGATTGCAGAGAGGCAGTGGCTCTCGCTAATCTGCCCAGCTGGAGGGAGGGAAGGCAGGCATGGCACTGCAGCTCTCTGCATGCTCTCTGGGAAGGTGGTGCCCTCTGCCCCTACCCCTTCAGCAGCTGCTTGGCTTGTCCAGCAGGCAAACTGCCCTGCGGCCCAGCCTCCACTCCCTCTCTCACAAGCAGGATGAATAGCGAAGGTAATTGGGAAGCCAGGAACCCGGCTGGGGCTTGAGGGAACCTATGCTGGTTGCCACAGCAACTCTGCAAATCCATGCTGCTGGAGCCCACCATACTCAGAAAATTCAGACAGCAAAGCCCTTCTAGTACCTAGATGTTATCCTGCTTTATGGCAACAGGTTTGCAAGCCTAACTAATATCAACCCAGCTCAGTCTTATGAAGGGAAGATCTCCAAAGGATGCCAGAGCAGCTGGGGCACCTGGTGCAGGCTTGGCATCCAACAAAGCCAGGCTGTGAAGGTACCATAAGGCAGATCCTTGAACTGACACCATGCTCGATTCCCCAAGTTTTTCCGTTTGAGGGAACAACACATGGGAGATCTCTGAAGACTACACACATCGGTTTCAGAGCAGCATGCATGTTATGTGCAACACAAACAGCTTGTTCTCTGTTAAAAAGTAGCCTGAGCTGCTTCAGCACAACAGAATAAAAACATAAAACTAGACCTACTGGAGTGAGTAATCCTCAAAACCACTTTATAAGGGCTGACAATAATTCAGAGCACAGCAGTCTTCCAGCATTTTCCAAAATCCCAGAAATAAAACTAGGCATTTTCCCTTCCTTCTTGTTTAGATAATCTCTCAAAGCTTGATCTTAAGTACTGATACTAAACACCTGGCTTAAGCCTCAGTCAAACAGTGCTACAATCCCTCTGGCTTGCAGTATTAGCAAGAGTTAGTAGGCTTAATCCAATTGCTCCTGTCAGCCCTTCTGACTGCTTGTAACCGCCACATAGAAAGTACAAATTATTCCAGCAGTTCTAGAGATAACCTGAAACATGAGATTCATCTACCATTTTCATTTCTGTCAGCACTGCTTTTGCCTCCCTCTGCAATATCACAATTTGACAGCAAATCTAGCCTCATTTTTGGTAATGCTGCAGGATGTAAAAACTCTACAAGTGAACACTTGCAAAACATAATAAACCCCAGACATGTACACATTTCATTGACAGAGGAAACATAAGATATATGCCTTAACTTTTCTTGCAAGAAAAGAGATTTAACTCAGCAATGTGAACAGCTACGAAATGTGAATTAAAAATCCAGAAGATACAGGTGACAACCAAGCTCCAGGACAGAGATCAGGCACATGACTATGAAAAGCCCCTGCACCAGTTACAGCCAGCTCTGCTTTCAGGTTTGGTAGCTACATAAAGCACATGGTACCCACCCCTGGCTTTCCATGGACAAGCTCTGTGTGCACACCCTATGCATGAACCAGCACCCCATCTCCAGAGTAACACTGCTTACTCCTCAAAAGGCAGGCTGAGACAATCTCCCACAGGCTAGTTTTATCTGAGCATGCTGCACAAAGAGCTGCTCACAGATACTAAAATGCCAGGTTTCAGACCCAAGGGCTATTCTCACCTGGAAAAAGAAAGGCTTAAAGGAAAGACTCTTCAGTCACAGAACAAAGAACTGTGGCGATTATTTGTTAGCTGTTTCTGGCAATTTTTTCTCAATTTTGCACCACTTTTGATAAAGCTGGTATCTGAACACTATTGATAATCTGTCCAGCACACAGCTCTGAGAGCTGCGCTCCTGACTGAACTGTCTCTAGCATAAGATTTCAAAGCCCTGTGTACATGCCTGCCACTCACTTGCTGAATGATGTTTGCTTGTAGCCCCAGGTGCATCATGGCAATTTAGGCTTAAAACACCTCTGTGCCCAGGAAATTCTGTAACAGCTTAAAACACAAGAAAGGATGATTTCTTACACATGCACACACTGGTGCAATCTCCTTGGGAAACGCTATGCTTCAGTGCAACTCTGCTATGCTTTGGTGCTTTTGGAAGAGCCTTTCTTCCAGTTAGAGATGTATTTTCATCTCTGCAGAGAATTTTCTTCAAGGAATCACCTGGAGAAGGTGCTGGTGAAGACAACACTTGATAACATACCCATTAGAACTGGCACCCAGTGAGAAATACCTTACTCTACCCACTTATCCTCCAAATCAACATTAATTGAAACCAGCCTAAACCAAAATGTAAAGAGGACTAATTATTCACATTAACCAAAGGAATAAAAAGACATTTGTGAAGAAATAAAAAGGACAGTTTAATCTGTTTAACCTAGGGCTAAATCAGAAAGACCTTTTCCTTATACAGCTGCCCCCCCCACCCCAAGAGAGAACAGCATGGCTTCTTTTTGTGGACCTCATGCTGCAGGTTGTGCCCATTAGAGAGCACACAACAGGCAGCATCTAGCAGATTCTGGGCTAACACGTTACTGCTCACAGGTAGCTTCCCCTACGATGCCCCCAGTGGTCCAGATGGTTCATTTTCAGGCCCTTGTAAGAGATGTTCACAGAAATCAAGCATCACCCCAGTTCTTTGGGAACACCAACAGCCCTTTAGAGGGTACAGGCAGAGAAGTTGGTGAACCAAGCCAGCAGCCCCCACCACCAGAAGCTAATGCCTTGCTCTCCACTCCCTGTGATTCCCCACCACCACCGTGTGTTTGAGCACATGATGAACTGACTCAACCTGCTAATCCAGCAAAGAATGAACCTAAAAAATAACAAGTTGTTTCCTCCCAGGCCAGCACTGAGATAGCTTGCCACATAGTCAGGCATGCACTGGAACTAGTGCCAGAGAAGGGGTGCCAGTCCCAAGCTGCGAGGCCGGGACTGCCAATTCATGCCATCCAAGGTGTCATGCTGAGTGTACATACATTGGGTTTGGAATTTGGCCTAAGAAAGGAATAAAGCTCTCCCACCTTCTTTTGAAACAACCCAATGCATGAGTCACCCACAGGAAGCACTTTTAATGCCAACTACATATATCACCCAGCACCCCAGCAGAAAGGCATGCAACTCAGTGAGGCTTCCAGTTAAGGTGAGACAACAGCAATTAGCCACTTTGGGGTGCCTCTCACCTTTCTCTCCCTCAGCATACCATAGTGTTAACAAAGATTCATCAAGACAGCATTGTGGGCTCTATTTGAGTACATCTGTTTCAACTATTTTGTCCTGTGCTGAGTCCTGCAATCTGCTACACAGATTTCTATTGACAGCACTAGCTGTGCTGTGATGAGAGCTCACACAATAGCTTTGGGTCACACGTCCCAGCTACTTGCATTACAGAAGATGAAAGATGACAAACAACACATATTATTTGGGGAAAAAAAAAAAGAAAAGCTGATATTTAAGAAGGTAATTATTAGAAAACCATTAAGTGTCATGATCTAACATGTCACCTCCTAAGGCTCAGCATGTACGACTTCCCATTGTTGTTTGTTTTTTTTTTTCATATTTTTTAAGATTAGAAGGGGCATTAGTGTTAAAGTCTGTCTGGCCTGACCTCCCATAGAGCATACACACACTCCATATTTGCTCTAGCAAACAGAAAATGGCAACACACCAAAAACCGACAGAAAAATGGTCCATCATTTATCAGTAAGTAACAAAATAACTTGAACTGGTGTCAAACCATCTCCAAAAGGTATTGCCCTTTTTGTAAGGTATGTCAAGAGAATAAAAGGCTACATGGCTGAAAAAGTGCCTCCCCATCAGATATTGGATGCAACTCCTTTCAACAGGCAGACAAAGAAGCAGCCTGATTCCAGGAGTAACTCCTCCAGCAACACAGTGTCTGATACTCATTCACAGGAGCTGAATTTAACATTCGCAAAGTTGAAACTCAACAACTTCAAAGTCATTGTTGCATTAAACAGCACCAAAATATTTACACTTAGAAGTAAAGTTACAGCTTTTTGAAGAGCTCTGATTCTCATTCTAAAGATCCAGAGATGGCTCAACCTGTTCCCTAGAAATCGTCTCCTTTCCCAACACAAAGTACTAATCAGTAGGAGNCATCATGGCAATTTAGGCTTAAAACACCTCTGTGCCCAGGAAATTCTGTAACAGCTTAAAACACAAGAAAGGATGATTTCTTACACATGCACACACTGGTGCAATCTCCTTGGGAAACGCTATGCTTCAGTGCAACTCTGCTATGCTTTGGTGCTTTTGGAAGAGCCTTTCTTCCAGTTAGAGATGTATTTTCATCTCTGCAGAGAATTTTCTTCAAGGAATCACCTGGAGAAGGTGCTGGTGAAGACAACACTTGATAACATACCCATTAGAACTGGCACCCAGTGAGAAATACCTTACTCTACCCACTTATCCTCCAAATCAACATTAATTGAAACCAGCCTAAACCAAAATGTAAAGAGGACTAATTATTCACATTAACCAAAGGAATAAAAAGACATTTGTGAAGAAATAAAAAGGACAGTTTAATCTGTTTAACCTAGGGCTAAATCAGAAAGACCTTTTCCTTATACAGCTGCCCCCCCCACCCCAAGAGAGAACAGCATGGCTTCTTTTTGTGGACCTCATGCTGCAGGTTGTGCCCATTAGAGAGCACACAACAGGCAGCATCTAGCAGATTCTGGGCTAACACGTTACTGCTCACAGGTAGCTTCCCCTACGATGCCCCCAGTGGTCCAGATGGTTCATTTTCAGGCCCTTGTAAGAGATGTTCACAGAAATCAAGCATCACCCCAGTTCTTTGGGAACACCAACAGCCCTTTAGAGGGTACAGGCAGAGAAGTTGGTGAACCAAGCCAGCAGCCCCCACCACCAGAAGCTAATGCCTTGCTCTCCACTCCCTGTGATTCCCCACCACCACCGTGTGTTTGAGCACATGATGAACTGACTCAACCTGCTAATCCAGCAAAGAATGAACCTAAAAAATAACAAGTTGTTTCCTCCCAGGCCAGCACTGAGATAGCTTGCCACATAGTCAGGCATGCACTGGAACTAGTGCCAGAGAAGGGGTGCCAGTCCCAAGCTGCGAGGCCGGGACTGCCAATTCATGCCATCCAAGGTGTCATGCTGAGTGTACATACATTGGGTTTGGAATTTGGCCTAAGAAAGGAATAAAGCTCTCCCACCTTCTTTTGAAACAACCCAATGCATGAGTCACCCACAGGAAGCACTTTTAATGCCAACTACATATATCACCCAGCACCCCAGCAGTAAGGCATGCAACTCAGTGAGGCTTCCAGTTAAGGTGAGACAACAGCAATTAGCCACTTTGGGGTGCCTCTCACCTTTCTCTCCCTCAGCATACCATAGTGTTAACAAAGATTCATCAAGACAGCATTGTGGGCTCTATTTGAGTACATCTGTTTCAACTATTTTGTCCTGTGCTGAGTCCTGCAATCTGCTACACAGATTTCTATTGACAGCACTAGCTGTGCTGTGATGAGAGCTCACACAATAGCTTTGGGTCACACGTCCCAGCTACTTNAAGGGAAAGGGAAAAATAAAAACAACCCCAATTGTTTGGGGAAAAAAAAAAAAAGAAAAGCTGATATTTAAGAAGGTAATTATTAGAAAACCATTCAGTGTCATGATCTAACATGTCACCTCCTAAGGCTCAGCATGTACGACTTCCCATTGTTGTTTGTTTTTTTTTT
>VZTV01028141.1:0-10606 GCA_013400875.1 Anhinga rufa
TTTTTTCCTTCTCTTTTTTTCCTACTCTCTTCAGGTTACTAACCTGAACATTTCGATAATAGTGCCTGCAACCTTCCTCACAATGCTGGATAGGTTCCTGTAATATCAGCACAGCCTTCATCTTCCTATGCTCTTAATCTTAGGGTCAAATCACAGATATTTTTCAGATGCTTGAAAAGCAGTAATTCAAAAGCTGGTTTGTATCAAATGTTTTTTTAAAGGGTTATTGCAAATGACGGGCTATTTGAGAATTGCTAATAGGCAAAACAGCACATTGAAAAATGTAGTAGCAATGAGTCATACTGTGATGCATCACATGGGAGTCTTGGAAAAAGTAGCCATTTTCTTATAAATAATATTGTGAAATCCTAAAGTTTAGAGAGAAAAGTAAATACTTATGACAGATGAAATCTTAGTGTCAGAAAAAATCCTGCAAAGTTCACAGATAATGGAAAAATCAGAATATACCTTTTAATAATAGATTTAGTCAGGTACTGATAGAAAGACAATATATGAAACAACTTACTATAGCTGTTGATTTATGTAGAATTTTTTTTAAGTCATTAAAGGTTCTCTTAGTGGATGAAGAGACAATAAAAAATGCTTTGGAAGCAGTTCAGTGCAATAATTAAAGCACAAGTAAAGTGAAGCAAACATTTTGTATACATTTCCCAAATGGCAAAGGCTGAGCTTGCTATGTCATAAATGGCAGCTGCTGTAAATTTGTTTTGGGTGGAAGCTTTGCCATTCCCTTTTTTTTTGGTACTTCATTCAATATTTTATTCTTCATGTAATCATCTGGTTTTTTGGTTTTGTAATGTTCATTTTTCATTATTTACAGAGATAAACTTCAGACAGTTGTCTTGTTTGCAGTTGTGCCCGCTGACTACTTGTGCCAGTCTTTTTATTCCTAAATAAATGAAATTTCTTCTTAGTAGGCATATTTCCTGAATTATGTATGAGCTTCTGTTGACATTTGCCTTTGTATGTTTCTGATTTTTCATGGAATATTTGTGATAAAGTATATTGTCTGACTGAAGTTGTCAGCTGGCTTGGAATTTTATTTTTGTTGTTTGTCATATTTTTCCTTCATGTTCACTATTGTTTGCATGCTTCTACTGCTGTGTGGATTTAAATTCTGAATAAAACAATTCAGCTTTTCATTACATTATAGAGGCAATACTTTGCACTGAATAAGATCCCAGACTGAGAGGCAGGGCATCTGTTTTTTATTTCAGTCTTTATTATTTACTAAGTTTGTGAACTTATACAAGTGACCTCATCTCTCTGAACCAGTTTCCTCAACTGTAAAATAAATTAGAGTGGCTTATCTTTCTTGATCACTTTGAGATTTCATGTTCAAAGGCCATCTCTAAGTGCAAAATCTTGTTTTTCTAACATTGAGGAGCAGATGAAATGATTTGTGAAAGTAAGACAGTGAATTAGAAGCAGAAACCAATATAAAACCTTGGAAGTCTTGACTTCATTTTCAGTCAGCATAACTGTTGCAACACAGTTCTTGAAATTACTTCTCTTTATTGATAGCTTATTTGTTTGGGAAGCTTTGTTGAAAATCTAGGTTATGTTGGTCACTTAAAATTTTGTGCAAGGATGAGTGAACATTTCTATTTGTAGTATGTTTGATATTCATTGTAAAATCTAAGATTAAGCTGCATACAAGTATATTTCATGCAAAGTCACCTCTACGTGGTCAGTACAAGAAAGCAGAGTGAAACAGAGTGAGCTGGGGAAGTTCTGAGTGTTAAAATTATTTCATCTTTTATTATGAACCCTTTCTTCTGCAATACCTCCCCTCTTGGATCACCTCCCTTTATTTATGCCATTTATATCCAGCTTTAGTTCTGGGGAGAAATAATTCTAAATATTTCTGAAATTTCCTTTAATCTTTAAGTGTACAGAGAGATAGTGACATCAGTTTGAATAATGGCCAGTGTTTGGAAACAGAAGGGGAATGTATCCGTTTTGTATCAGGAGCGTTAAAACAATTTTACATAAGGGAATACTGAAGAAAAAGTCAGAGTTCCAGGCAGACATCCTTTTGATTTTCAGCAGGTTTATTTAATTAACTAAAGCCTAATGCAAGAGCTCATGTCTCTAAGATACAGCACATTAAATACTGAAGCAAGCTTGTCTGACAAGGAATTTCCATAATATATTGTCCCATTTTGATCCTAAGGAAAACAAGCAGTTTAAAGCCATCAAATAAACACAGTGTACTTGGCATTCCGGAAGAATTATGTTATTTTTCTAGTGATAGTCACTTATTTCAACAGATTTCTAAGGGGCAAACCCACTCTTAATTCTTTGTCTTAAGATAAGCAGATTTAGAGCTACAGAGGGTATTGGTGCAAAAAATACCTTTTGATCCTTTGCTGCATATTAATCATATAGTTCAGTTGGTTAGAAATTTTGGTTAAAAAGGAATTGAAAGAAGTAGCTTTTCAGAATGGGAATTGTGCCAATATGAAATGGAATTTCACTCAAATACTTTACATGACATGACTTTTTTAAGTGAAGTTCCCTAATATAGCTACTGAGACCATTGAATTTTCACCGGAAGACCTCTGTTGTATGATGAGACAGAGAAGCAACAGGGGAGTCTTGCCTCTGTGAGCAATCAGTTTTGCTATTAATATCACTGGGACAAGAATGTCACCAGTTTTGATTAAATGAGACTTTTTCGAATCACAGAAACAAAAGAAAAAAAATAAGATGCAGAAGAACCCAGATTATTTGACTTTTTTTTATTCTCAATTTTAATACAATAGACATGAAATAGGCATCATAAGAATAATTACAGTTTTCCTTTTCTCTTTTTATGTACTGTGAAGACTATAACCAGAATAACTAAAGCTGACAATAAATTAGGAGTGGACTCTGTAGAGAATACTTTTAAGTTACATGAAACGTGTTGCATGTTATTGTGCAGTTGTATACATGTTTTATAAAAGAGAAAGAATTTGTATTTTAAATAATGAAGGTTACCTTCTAATAGTAGCAATTTTATTTTTTTTTACTTGTTCATTGTCAGGAGGGAGAAAGATTTTGCATGTCCATGTTTATTCCTGTGTGCAAGTACACATGTTAGCTGTCTCTCTGATTTCTATGAACATAGTTGGAGGGGAAAAAAATGCCAGTGCATGTTTATTTTCAGGATCAGGAATTTAGCTTCTAAATTAATTTGCTTTCCATCATCAGTGTTGAAGATGGCAAAAAAATGTGTAATCATGTAGTGTAGATATCCATCTAATAGTAAGTGATTTGTAGCCACTATAATCTTTCATAGGCTCATGGAATTTAAAAGATAATATATATTTCTATAAATAGTTATCCTCCAATAAGACAAAAAGAGAAATGTCAAGAAATTGCTAAAGATGCACTGATAGGTTTCTGGAAGACAAACTTTCTGTGAACCATTATAAGCAAATAGATGTTGCTGAATCCTAGGCTTCATTTTACCACACTGCAGTATCACATTGCTCTCTGACTTTTATTTCATGGGGAATGGTTTCTGCACATAAAAACAAGGAATTATTATTTTTCTAAATGTGGATATTTATTATTGTGGCAGTAGGACTTACTGTTAATGGGATAGACTACACCAACCCATAACTACAGGGTAGAAGGCACTTCCTGCCTCTAGGGACAATTTAAGATGGAAACTTCATCAAAAAGTTGGATTAATTTTACCATGGTGAGGTTCCAGGGATTAAATTTGGAGTTAATATGTACACTTTTGTTTCAAAATGCTATTTGTAAACCCTGACGTGATTACTTCTAATGTTTTCTTTGAGGACAGAAAATGTGAATAGCACAGATCTTTTGGTCAACTTAGCAGCAATTATGAGGTCTAGATGACTCTGCCTATTCATTCTCCCTTTGGTAAGACAGAGAAATTCATTCTCTGCCGCAGACCTCCCCTCAAAGAAGGTATCTTAATCATTTTAGTGGCCCAATATCCATGGTGGGATTTTACCTGCAGAGTATGGGAAAGTAGGAATTAATTGTCCAATAATTTTACAGTGCTCATAACTTTTTGACTCTAAAAATGTCATAATGTCATAAGTTTTTGACTCTAAGCTCAAAATATAGAAGTTTCTTATAATTAAGCAGTAGTTCTTTATTAAAATGCATTAATATATATTTAACAAAAGCCCTCATTCCAACTTTTTGCAGCAGCAATAGCATAAGCACTTGTTCATGGTGAGTGTTGTCCTTGTGCTGCTTCCAATGTGTTGTGTGCCTGAGGTATGTGGTCTGAGGTTGTCAGGTGGAGAATTAATTTTTAATTAATATGGTCCTCTTTTTTTTTCCCCTTTATGTTGCTTCTCAAATCTGGGAGCAGTACTGTAGTTAGACATAAAAGGTGTTCCTCATTCATCATCCTGGAGTGGATGTACCATGGCCCAAAAAAGGATGTACAAAGAAAAAAAAGATCCAGGTGAATGCCTGGATTGAAGAGAAGAGGCTTTGAGATCTGGCTGCAAGGGGCTAGATATACTATGTAGTAAAGAATAATCCATTTTTAGCTATTTGAAGATGCCATGACTGTCAATGAGGAGATCTCACATCCAGTCTTATTAATTTAAAACCTAGAGATAACTATATATTTGAGTTGATATTTTCACAGTAATATTGGAAATTAAAGATTGTATTTTGGTTGAGGTTTTTTGTTTCTTTGTTTTGTGTAATGCAAATTCTTTTATCTTTTTTTGTAATGATGCACTTCAAAATGCATTTGGGAAAATGATGGACAGAAATTGCACCAATGCTGAATTAAAACTAAGTTTCCAAGCTCATCCAGTGATAGTACTAGTTGGGGAACTTAACATTCTTTTTTTAAATTACATCTTCAATTTAAAAAATGTAGAGATTTTTAAGTATTGCTTCTAAATCAGATGGGTTGTTAGAATCCTGTTGGTTGGATTTTTTCCAAATATTTCTGGGTCTTTTGTGAGGAGTGCCTGTGCCAAGAGGAATAAACAAGGATATTTGCTTGAATTCCAAAAATATTTCTGTAATATTAATGACATTTCTCAAACATTTTTTACTTCCTTCAAGCAATTTAAACTAGAGACACCACAAAAACATAATTGTCACCACATATTACTTTTAGTCTTGAGATAAGCAATGAGGTTTTTGCTTGTATGATTTTGTGTTTCTACATTTGTCCTTATGCATAGAAAATCGCAAATTCATCACACACAGTTTTGAGAGGCCTTTAGCTGATAGATAGGATTGGGTGGTGCAATAATAACTTTCAGTGATCCTGATAACACTTTAGCCCAACTTCCTTCCATCCTCCTTTACTCAAACATGCACAAACATTTAGGTGTTAGGTTTTTTTAATTAACTCCGGTTTTGAACTGCACTGAAACAGGAAGTTACACATTTTGAGTATTCAATTTATTATATATCAACACTAAGGAAAGAATACATCCACATAGTTAACCTTCTGCAGTTGTCCTGAGGCTTTACAATGACAATTTTTAACCTCTGTTGTTGTGAAAGTGCCAGAGCGAAAAAACTGTCATACCTAAAGTAACTAAAGAGGGATATCAGTAAATACAATCAGATTGTAGGAACTCTTGTCACATTAGGAACTTATAAGGAAGGTTGGGTGTCAAGAGGATGGGATTGAACTCTTTTCAGTGGCACCTGATGACAGGACAAGGGGGAACAGGCACAAGTTGGGACACAGGAAGTTCCACTTAAACATGAGAAAAATCTTCTTTCCTGTGAGGGTGCCAGAGCAGTGGCCCAGGCTGCCCAGAGAGGCTGTGGAGTCTCCTTCCCTGGAGCCATTCAAACCCCGCCTGGACGTGGTGCTGTGCCCCCTGCTCTGGGTGTGCCTGCTCACGCAGGGGGGTTGGACAAGATGATCTCTCGAGGTCTCTTCCAACCCCTGCCATTCTGTGATTCTGTGATATTCAGTAAAAATAATTAATGTCTTATTAATTTATAACCAGAAAGAAAAATCACTTCACCTAGGGCTTAGCTGTCACAGAGTTTGTTGTCAGTTATATTTTGGCAATAAAAGCAGTACTTCCATTCGGTATACATGATTGTTTCTCTGCATAGCTTGATATATTTGTAGAGTCTGATTACATTTCATTAAAATGCAACTTCCCAAAGTTGTTTGTAAACTCTTATGTAAAGAAAGCCACAGATCTATCTTAGAATTACTTGAGCCTGAGCTGTATTGCAAGAATGGCAAAAGAAGCATACAGCTGGAGTTTATGTCTCTACCATGTAGACCCACTTATGTCTTACACATGGGTCCTTCTCAGCAGCCTTCCTTGAGGTTATTATAGATACATCTCCTCTTCCAAGAGGTTACTATCCCTGACTGTTCATAATTGCCAGACCTCCTGCTTCTGTCCTATCCACCTATCTGGGCTTTACTAGATTAGCAAAGACTTGCTGTTTAATATAAATTGATACATTTTGACTGAAACCAGTTAGGGACTACCCACATGAACAATTCTGTTAGCCAGTGTGGCAGAGGAGTGGAGATGAATGGCTGGAATGTTTTATCAGAACCTTTTCTTCTGTGAAATCACAAAAGCAAAATTCTTCAGCAAGCACAAAATGGAAATGTGATATATGTCCATGGTTGGATTTCCCATGTAGCAAGGATATTTTTATGCATTAAAAAGCTATCACAAATAACACAGGGGGTTGGGTTTTTTTGGTTTGGTTTTGGGGGTTCTTTTTGGTGGTACAGACCTCCAAAAGGATCATTCTGCAGGTAGGAATACATGATTTTGTGGACTACAGTAGGCAAAATGAGATTAAATCAAATAGCGCTAACTGTAAAGTCATGACTTTAGGATCTAATGATGGAGCTGTTGCATATTAGTTCAACTAGCAAGTCATGGGTAAGATCTCATTTAGAATGTTGTGTTTAGATCTAGGCACCTTGGATTAAATAAGGAAATCAAATGGAGTCAATAGCTGAAAAGAGCCTTTTTAACAAAATGAAAGTGTTGTTTTAGACAGGAAGTTAACCCTTTACCTTTTTAATTAAAGTTGCAGGGAAATGTAATTATGACTTATGAAATTATTTGGAGTAAATATCAAGCAGAGACAAATTATATGTGGTAAATGATAGTAATGATTACAAAATACCAAATGGATGCAAAGTGTTAATGAATACTATGAGACCGTAAATTAGAAGGTTTGTAACCATCACAAGTGGGAAATTTGGAAGCAGTTTTCTAAGCAGAATAATGGGAGTGAGAAAATTTGTTGTGTTATAAAATTGTAAAAAGGATTGTAAAGTAGAAAAGAAATGATCTTTTAGTTAGAAATTAGCCTGTGGGTGTGAAAATTTTAGGTCTGAACTTGCTGTTGTCTCTGAGAGCATGTTGAATACTTGATTACTGTTTCTTGATCATGATTGTTACATTGTTCTTATCCTGTTTGAGTTGTTGGGATGCTTGGCAGAGTGCCAATTCCCCTTGGTGAAGAAATGCTAACTCCTTCTGATGATTTTCTTGTCCTTCATGTGCCTGGAAATGGTTTCCAGGATTAGTTGCTCCATCACCTTCTCAGAGATCAAGGTGACACTGACTGGCCTGTAGTTCCCTGGGTCCTCCTTGCCCTTTTTAAGGATAGGACTGATGTTTACTTTAGTCTTTGGATGCTTCTCCCAGTCACCTTGATTGATGAAAGATTATCAAGAATGTCCTCACAATAACATCATCCAGCTCCCTCAGCACTTGTGGATGCATCCCATCAGGACCCATCGACTTATGTATGTCCCGTTCGCTTAAGTATTCCATGATGTGATCCTCTTCCATGAAGCATATGTCTTCCTTAATACAGACTTTCCCCCAGTCTCTGGGACCTGGGATAAATGAAGGCTGGTCTTACTAGTAAAGACTGAGGCCAAGGCGGCATTCAGTACCTCAGCTTTTTCCATGTCCTGTGTAACTAGGTCCCCTGCCTCATTCAACAGGGGGCCCATATTTTCCCTAGCCTTTCTTTGATACCTATGTATTATAGAAGCCCTTCTTGTTGTCTTTAACATTAAGCCATATTTTTCATGTTGCACTTTATGTAACCCAGTACAAGAATGCAACAGTTAAACATCAACATAGGATCAGTACATATATGTTTAATATACAGCTCACATAAAATCAACATGAACATCCAGTGCCACTGGAAACAACCAATGGCTTCAGCTTTGGCAGGGAAAAGAATTTTAATGCAAACAAAGGGAAGATAGCTCATTCTTTGCTTCTCCCTACAAAGTGAAATTACTGGGAATGGAAATGATCTATTGCTTTCTTTTTAACAGTTTTCTGCAACATTGCAAAAGGTCTTGATATAGGTGCATTTTGGTATCCTAAAAATTTGATCAGCTCTTTATATATTTTTTTTTGGTCACAAGGACTGTTACTACTTAAAATCTTTTCCATTTTGATTAATTTATCAGTATTTCCAAAGAGCCAGGATTTCTCCTGTTGCAAACAATGATTGCTAATGGCTATAACTTGAAACCATGTGAACTTAAGTAAACTTTCTATGGTATATAAAGAATGTTCAAGTTAAAATTAGTCTTTCTGCTGAAGAAATCTGTTTCTGAAGGTTTTATTCTTGGAATATTAAAAGTAAATAGTATTAATATGTTGCATAATTTTGTTCTTAAAAATGTAATATGTATGCTATTTGTCATTATTATCAGCAAATTGGTTTTGAATCCTGAGCTATTTGTTCAACTTTATCCTGGTTTTAGTGAGTAGTAGGATTTTGGTAAAACTAACTTAAGTAAAGCTATAATTTGCATTTTTAATAGAATGTTTTGATGAATGCCTATTTTAAAAATGTTTTATTAAAAATGAAAATTATAGCTTTATTTAAACCTCCTCAGTCTTCTAGACTATATTAACACTGATTCAGAAGGCAAGTACACTTATACTTTTTTTTTTTTTTGCAAAACTGGTTAAAAAAAGGATGTACATAGCATTCAGAATCTTTTTTCTTTTTTTTTTTTACAGTGTGCAAAGGTTTAGTGTTTCCTTTACAATTCAGTCCTTGAAGATAGATTCTTTTTTCATTCAAAGTAAAATAGATATGGGCAAAAGTTTTAAAAATAAGTAAAAAGCCTTTAACAGCTGAGGAAAGTCCAAAATAATGAGCTAAAGGTAGCTGAAAATTTTGTAAGAACAATTTGATGAAGTTTTGAAAAGCTGAAGTGAAAATTCAGAAATAACTTAGCCAATTTGTTTTTATGTATAAGTCCAGGTCCGATTGTTATCTCCTCCTTTTCTACTTTGGCTCCTATTTCAAAACCATTACGGATAAAAATGGAATATATATATACATTACAGGTACTGGTAATAACTGCTCTCTTTCTACATGCACTACCAGCTACTTAGGCTTACTAAAATGCACCCTTTGTGTAACACAAGAGGCACAACATGCTTAATTCCATCAAGAATTCAACAACTTACAGCCAGGGTAGGTATTTAAGAGCATGCAGGTACCTGAGCAAAGTTACACAAGTGCTACCTAAAATTCCATTGTTGTATGTGCACAGGACTCCCGTTTTGACTATGCTAGACTTTTGGAGCTTATCACATGCCTAGAAGTCCTCAGATCTGAGAAGGTTAGTTAAAACTCCTGAAGGCTTAATTTTGTGTGCATATTTAGAGTACAGTTAATATACATTGACTGCTTTGACCACTGTTATTTAAAAGTCAACAATGACATGAGAAAGAGGGGATGCTGTCTGTAATGTAGCAGTTACAGGACTTGTTCAGGAAGGGAGAAAATGCTTCTTCAGTAGCTGAGTGCTTGAAATTTAGAGTGGTCATTGCTGAGGAATAACATGCCTAATTACTTTTTAAAATCTGGACATTAGTACATAACAGGCTACCATGTTCATTCTCAGGGGAAACCTCCAATAAAGCTTCAACAGAGCAAGAATGAAAGTTCATTCTTTTACAGTAAAGTTTCACTCATTTCTTAATAGCTAATTTTCAGTTGCCAAAAGGAATAAGAACAGGATCAGTAAAGCTCATTCATCTTGAATGTAAACAGATAGCAAATTTTAAAATTAGTTAATCCAGGTTGTTGACTGGTGAGATAGCTTACCATAGAGTGTATCTCATGGTTTCTTCTCTCAACTCTCTACCTCAGCATACTCCATTCTTTTGCTGCTTGGGGGGGTGGGGGGAAGAATACCAATTTCTCATGAAGCAGCTCCTGCACTCCTGTAGTTTATAGCCTGAAATATTAAGGTAGCCCCAAACTGGTACTAATTGATGGTGTACCCACTACAGACATTTTTTTCTTGTCTACCTAAGATGTAGTGCATACAGACTTCTACTTCAGAAAACCTCAGTATCTTAATAAAGAATAAAGCTAAAATGTAATATAAAATTAAAAGTACAGTAAGTTTCCAAAACCAGATTGATGTTTATAACAAGTCATTTTTCCTCTGCTAAACTGCTCTGAAAATGAAATATGCCTCTTTTGTGGTTTATGGTGTTACCGGCAAGATTGGTGGTGGAGACAATTCTCCAGGCACCAAAAATACATGCAGATCTCTACAGATGTCCCTCACAAAAAACTT
>VZTV01028142.1:0-12668 GCA_013400875.1 Anhinga rufa
CAACCCAAACCATTCTATTATTTAATGTTATATAGCTCACATATAGAACTAGATGTTATTTCAGGTCCCTTCCATCCCAAACCTTTCTATGATATTGTGCATCAACCTATGAAAACTATCCATAACTGATTGAGCTATTGGCTAAGCATCTTTCAATGGTATAAAGAAGTCTGCAACAAAAACAGTTGCACTGGTGCCATTTTTCAGAGTTCAGCTTGCAGAGCTGATCACCCCAACATCCTGGACTGTGATACTTTTTCAATAAATGTTATTTTCAGTAACATCAGGAGGAGTTGTGTCTTAGTATTTGATCTTAGCTTCTGACTGTTACGGGTTTTGTAAATCATCCTTCAGGATTAGCTGTTAAACACAAATGTTGTTCTACATAAATGTTGTTTTACAGAACAAAACAGAGTAACAATAAAAAGTTGATATTTAACAAGTATAAAAGCAGAACGATATGCAGCCCTGCAAAATTGCCTCTTCCTCAGTCACAGCACCAGAAGAGAAGGTTATCTCCCATTATCTGGAAGGAGTATGTGAATGCCAATTGTTAGCTCTTACAGTCATATTAACTGCATGTATATCCAACTCAAGCTGACTTTTCCAAATCCTTTCAAGAAATCCCCACAGACCAAATTGATTTTTATATTTACTACTCAAGTTTTTTAATACCTATTACTGAAGAAGTTGTGTTAGAAATGCCCACTGAGAGGCAATAATTTATGCTATGTAGTGAATGGATCTATTACAGGTAGATTTTCAGAGGAGTCAGAAGAAAACTGTAACAGACTTCTAAACTTGTAAGGCATTACTTGAAATTTCTGTGAGAGAAGTGCAAAGACTTATTATTATTACAAAAATAAGCAATTAAAAACTCCACATTAGTTGAAGGGGAAAGACTACAGAACTGGATCAATAAAATGTCTTACAAATTTCAAAGATCAACTTTTGATAACTATGTTTATCAGAAAAGTATACAGAGGCTATTTTTCACATGTAAGGTGAAGAATAATAGTTTTAGGAAACATTAGACCACCTTCAAAGGTAATAGTTTTACCATTATACAAACATACATTAAAAAAGGTAGACATTAGAATAAGCAAGTAGAGAAAAAGGTGAAAGTCATACAACAAGAAAGACATTTCCTTGGAACTGTCATAAAGAATGAGAATCCAAATGTCATCAATAAAATAATAGTAAATTTTAGCTTCTTTAATCTGTAAAATTATTTATTAAGAGTGTGTTTAATTAAAATAAAAACCTGTCCTTTCCTGTTATGCCCCATTGTCTCAAATTCCTGTGATCACTGGAGACTGTAATTTATACACATGCATATGTGCACATACTCTTAATTCCAAGTTATTTGATTCTGAACTCTTCACTGTTTTAGTGACTTATTTCATCTAGAAATCTAGATGCAAAAGAAAATGAAACACTAAGTACAGAACTTGATTTTTTGGCAAATGCTTATATACCACTTTCAGAAAGCTAGTTTTGAAGAAGCCATAAATTGCATTGTTGTTAAGGTCTAAGATATTAGTATACAATTTTGTTATAAAAATAGTAATGTATTATATTATAACATAAAGAAACATACTTTACATTTATAACATGTTAAATAAAATTTCTAAAATACAGCTTTAATTAATATGAACCAAATATGTCTAAATTCAATTTCATATCTACTGGGTATGCATAGAATGACAAATTCTGCCAATGAGAAACCTGATTATTAATTTAAAATGAACCAATCACATCAGGAGACTTGATACCTGTTGGCAAATGTGTTCCCATTGAACATTGAGATCCTTTAGTTCTGTCTCTATTCTGGAAGCAAATTCTGGCTCTGCTTCACTCTTCATTTTCTTCCCAACATCATTAACACTGTTCAAACTGGGCTGGATTGTCTGGATATCATTTACTAAAGCCTAAAGAAATAGCAGAAGATTAGGAAAGCAACATTCACACAATTTTTCAGATATGCTATCCCTATCAAAACATGTCTACATGACATTCTCACATGTCTTTGGTCCAGATCTCCAGTCAAATGAGCAAAATTAACAGATTTATATATTAAATAAATAAAAAAGGAATGGGCAGCTGTAATGTGGTAAGCTATGCTATATCAGATAAAGTTCATTTGCAAAATACATATTATGTAAGTTTCAAATATTATGTATATACTGTATATTATATCTATTACAATGCCTAGCTCATTTATTCACATTTGTGAAAGAGCATCCATTCATAATGGTGGGAAATTATTTGTGAAGCCATCTTATTAACTATGTCAGCACTACTCTTGGGTTGGTAATTCATCTGATAACTTCCTAAAAACGATCTGAATATTGATATTCTATGGTTATGCCTAGTTATTAGAATTTGGTCTGTGGTTGAATATTTTTTAGGACCTGAGGTAGTTTTAAATTGCAACTTCCAACTTTATTTCCTAAGTCCCTCTTCAATGCTGCAGATGCTACCTGGGCTTCCTACACAGTGGAAAAGGCTGGAAGTGTAAACACACAAAAGATGATGAAGATTTTGGTAGCTTTATTATATATTTGACAGATATGACTGATATTTGTGCAAACTCTTCATAAATTCAGGTGACAGGTTCTAAAGGAGTTCATGTAACTTACTACTCTATAGAGATTGGAGTTGTCCTATATAATTTATAGTAATTTTTTATTTAAATAAGAGGTAAGAGAGAAAGTCTGAGGAGCTTTAGTTGTGTAAGATCAATATATACATTTCATAATATTTACACATCCTGCCAGAACATTTAGAGAACTTGTAAATTCTACTGAACTTATACAGGGATTATCACTGTTTACAAATTCACTGCACTTACACACTCTGTTGGGACAGGCAGAAGAATTTGTAAACCCTGGAAGTATCAATACTTCATGATGCTTTAAAACTCTGCTGGGACAAAATCCTGGAACTTGCAAGTTTAGTGGAAAAAAAAATGGATATAACTCACAATGCCTGCATGTTCTTATGGTACAGTCAGAAAAGCTTGTAAATCGTGTGAATAATAGATACAGAAAAATATCTTCTGGCACAGATTATACAGTTTATAACAAGTACACATGTAATGTTTGTAAAGTCAACAAAGTAAATAAACAGTTATCTTAAGAGCCTACTACTTTAGTAATTGCTGCAAGTACCCTCTTTGATGTTTTGCTCCTGCTATTAATATATAATGATACAGTCACTGTATGCCTCCTCTCTGCATTAAAGTTTCTAATTTTTTAACAGAATTTTCCTTCAAATCTAGGAAATGCAGGAGGTTCAAATAAATTGCAGAAGACAACCCCCTTACAACATTATTTTTAGGAAGAGTAATCATTTGTGTGACTTCTGTATAAGCTAGTCTCATAGAGAAGAACCGAATAATTGCCAAACAGGCAGGTAATACTCACTGTGCATTGCTCAAGTTGCTTTTCCAGTGCTTCTGAATCACCAAGGGCAGGCCACTCTTCCTTCAGAAAAACATCCACTTCAGCCATCCACTTCTTCAGTGTTTTAGTGTCATTCTGTTTATTAAAAAGACATTTTATTGCATCATGCAGAACCTGACTGGCAGTAGGGTAATTTGTCCTGGCACTATGAATAAAACTCATGGCAATATAATTTCAAGATTATTAAACTGTCTGAAAAATACAAACACAGCAAACAAGCGAAACCAATTTTATCTGGGACTGTCATTGACTCCTTAGCCTGCACTCTGACTATTTCTGCCCACATTTAATGTGTCTACAAGCAGGCAACTTTCTGGCTGTCAAGTTCATGCCTTTCAGATATCATATATGTTTATATGCTGCATGTATTTTCATTGGTCCCTTGTATGGCTTCAGACAACTCACACATGGCAATTAATTCAGGCTCACCTATCATATCCTCCTTAAATTTCAGGTTCCTTTTGGAAGTTGCATGCTCTATTGTCTATTTCTCTACCAGAACACAACAGAGAGAAACTCCTTTACTACTCAGAATGACAAAAAAAACCCCATTGTAACTGAAACAAATTCACTTCAGAAACTAAAATCATATAATGACTCAATGAATCATTTCAGATACTGATTCTCAGCTACTGTTTCTAGTACTAGAATATTTGTAATCAGTAATTTGCTTTCCATAATCTTTAATTAACTCTTGCAATTAATAAAAAAAGCTGAACATCAAATGCTTGCAAGGAAGGAACCCTACCAGTCCCAGGAAACATTACATTGATAATCTGATACCTTGAAAGGTAGAACAAGATTTTTAAAATGTCACTTAAAATTACCTTAAAATGCCATCTTAGGTAAACAATTAGATGTACATGTTAAAATAAAAATTATAAATGGCAAAAATTTGAAAAGCAAATTATAATACATTTGTTCACCAAACTGTTTTCATTACCAGTGAAGTACATATTGATATTATATGCTGAATGCAAAAAAGGACATTTCATTAGAATACAGACTGTGCCCTAAAATGTGTACAAAAATGCCTTAACAACTATTATGAGATAGATAACCAAAGGGAACATTTTCCTAATGTACTTGATATATTTAATAACAACAGGCTACCATGGAAAATGAATGGAATTAATAAAAAGAATCATACAGAAAATATCCGTATACTTCAGAATGGCAATTACCAAAACACTGTTGAAGTGTCGACTGTGCATTCCATTATCAGTCAGTAAAAAGAGTTCAGAATCGTATTTCATAATGAAACTTTAATACCTTTACATGAATACTTTAAGTATAGTTCATTAATGCCACGAAATATAGATCTGATGGGATTTACTTAAAAAGGGATTAGTCTCCAGATACTAGTGAAGATTGAGTGTGACTTGCATTTTGAATCAGATTATAAATGTATTTTATTTATTGACACTGATTTCATTGTATCCTATGCTGACATATTCCATAAATTGCAACAGCTAAAACAATTGTCTGGAATATTAGTCATTCAAGGAGTTGAACACTGAGGTCATTGAAAAGACAATGACTTATATATTAGCTGTGTACTACAGTGACTTCAGTAATAAATATAAAGGCTAATATTTGTATGCAACTATTGCTCACATAACATTAAAAATACATGTTCTACAGAGCATGGTCATAATGTTCAGGACTTTCTCTTTTAAGAGCAGTGGCAGAACCTCTAAACCTCTATGCAGAAAATTCAGGGGAAAAAAAAAGACAAGTGTTTGATTTTCTCAAGAAAAGTGTATTGGTCTGTTTTATGCAATTGCAAATATTTCATTATACTACTGATAAAACCACTTTCCCTTTTTCTTATTTGTATTGGGTTTATGTAGCAAGGTTTTGAAGGCAGGGGTGGCCTCTGTGACGAGAGGCCAGGTGCTGCCCTCTGCTGGAGACAGCCAGGTCCAGCTGCATCCAATGGACCGACCACAGGACATGGTTGACCCTGTAATCAGCTAGTGGTGCCACTGTGACAATACAGTTAAGAAAGGGCAAAAATGCCAGACAGGTAGAGGAGAGAAAAAAAGTGAGAAACAGCCCTCCAGACACCAAGGTGAGTGAAGAAAGAGGGCAAAGAGGTGCTCCAGGCGCTGGAGCAGAGATTCCCCTGCAGCCAGTGGTGAAGACCATGGTGAGGCAGGCTGTCTCCCTGCAGCCCATGGAGGTCCACGGTGGAGCAGATATCCACCTGCAGCCTGTGGAGGACCACACACTGGAGCAGCTGATGTGCCCTAAAGGAAGCTGCAGCCCATGCAGAGTCCTGCACAGGAGCAGATGTTTCCTGAAGGACTGCAGCCTGTGGGAGGACCCACGCTGAAGCAGGGGAAAAGTGTGAGGAGGACGGAGCAGCAGAAAGGAGCTGGTATGGACTGAGCACAGCTCCCATTCCCCATCCCCCTGCGCCCCTTGGAGGGAGAGGAGACAAGAGTAAAGCAATGGAGTGCAGACTAGGAAAAAAGAGGGAGGAGGAGAGGTGGTGTTTTAGTTTTTGTCTGTTTCTCACTACCGAAATCTATTTTAATTTTCCTCAAGTCATGTCTGTTTTACCCATGATGGCAACAGGTAAGCGAGCTCCCTGTCTTTATCTCAATCCAAGAGCTTTTCCATCCTCTTTTCTCCCTCTGTCCTGCTGAGGACAAGGAGTGAGAGAGCAGCTGGAATATCTGGCTACTGGCCAAGGTTATCCCATCATACCATTAAACTTCATTTCATGGCCAGCTTCAAAAGTCAGAGATGTAACTATGGAGCCAAAGTTACAATTTAGATCAATGTGGCATTTCAGTAGCTAAACTATAAATGGTACAGATAAAATGTTTCCTCCTTTTTTAGTCCATTTTGCTTATCTAAAAACTGATGAAGAATAACAAAATGAGTACTTTTTTCTTCTCTAAAAAGAGTTTTTTCCTCTAGAAAAGCAGAAGTGTAAGAATACTTTGACAGAAAATTTATTCCTGACTAGACAAGTCTATTGAATTAAGCTGAAAATAACAATTAGAGTTCATGTGCTACTGTACTATAATTCACAACATGAAGTTAATCATGTATAATGCTCTACTACTAGCAAGCCAAAGCCAAGGACAGAAATATTTGATGTTGTAAACAGAAGAAATGCAGAGAGTCAATACTGAGAAGAAACACACTGAGAGAACACAGCTTTGAGTACGACTGCAGGACCTCAACTTTCAGAATTTTTTTTCCAATATCCGCCATGCATATGCAAGAGTTCATTTGCATGGGGGTCAGGAGAGAAAAACATATAAAAAATTTAAAAATACTTTCTCCATTTTTGTTACTGATTGATCTGAATTCTTCCAAAACCTGTCCCTTGAAATTATATAGAAATAAAACAGGAATATGTTAAAAATTGACTTATTTTAAATAATATAACATCTAAGTCATAGATATCCCCTCCAATGATGAATCCCATGCTGATACATGTGATTTATAAATAAGTATAGATAGTGATTTATAAAGAAATATAGATAGTATTTAGAAAGAAGTATAAATAAGAGGTCGTCACAGTGAGAGAAACAATGTAAGGTTCCAAAGCTGTCTTTCTAAATAGCTGAAATTCCCAGAATTGTCTAAGTCATATACACTTCTGCTTTCTGGCAACTGCTGTCAGGATACTGCCATATTACAAATTACTTTAATTATGTAAGTGAATCCATTAAAGTCAATATGGTGACAGCTACATCAGCTGCATGAAAAAATACTTCAGCTACATTGAAAAGGTAAGTACAGGAATATTAGTAGCAATTTCACTGAAATCAAAGTTAAGTTTTGCTATTGGAATAACATAGGCATAGACAGCCACAAAATCAGAATTCAAAGTAAAATCTTGGATCCCCCCAAATCAAGCGAACATTTTAATACATTTTATGTACTCTTGATACTTCACTTTGGTGTTACTTTCTTGAGGTATATAAATGCCTTCTGTGCTAGTCTCACAAGCACAAGTCACCACATAGTAGTTGAGACTGAAAAACTGGTTAACCTGGAATCGCTGGAGTTTGGTCATAAGCTCCTCAAGTTTCTGGCAATGTTCCACCAGCTGTGTTGATAATTTCTTCCAGCGGCTAAGAATCACCTCAATCTCCGATCGATACCTTTGGCTGACTTCTGCAGGGGCTTTCCTGGACATGTCTTCCACAGTTATGTTGAGATAGTTCAGGCCTTTTTGCTGTTCTTGCAGAGAACTTTGTAAAGCCTATGAATAAGAAGCAAATAGTATCCTGATTCATGTTGGGCAAGTCTCTTGTTTCACAAACATAGGTGAGACTGCTGAAGAAAGGACTGAAAACTAAAAGCGTAGATCACTTTTGCTAAAACATCCAATGATATATTCTACTGAGCAATTTGGAATTGCTTTTCTCACAAAAACAAGAAAGAAGAATTTTTAGTTGAACTGAGAGTATAAACAGAAATGTTTATATTTTTAATAGACATGATCCACATACACTTCATTAATTTGAGATAAGAATTTACTACAGCCCTAATGATTACACTTTCAAAAGAATGAGACTAAAAATGGAAAAACAGAATAAACTTAAAACTGCTTCTATGATTTAAAGTTTTTGATAACTTCTCAAAACCTTTGCAATTCTTAGCCCAAATATGCTGCCTCTAATGTTTTTTCTATATTCTACATTTTATTTCTGCATGTGCCTTACTAGTTGCATCAAACAACATGCTTATTAGCCATCCAATAGTAGAACAATATCAAACATTGAAATGCAGGAAAGGTATGTACCCACTGGCAAAATTTGTTCCACATTTGTGTCTGCTTGTAAATCCAACAGGAAATCTGACAAAGCCCATGCTGCATTTTGCAAATCACAATTGTTTCCATGTCAGCACTGGTAAATGAAATGAGCTAAATCTATCCTTCGCTATTAGAGCTATCGTCAAAGGTATATTTTATATATCATGGGGACAAACAAAGGCTTTTCCTTAACATGTTTGATATCGTATAAAATTGGTTTAAATGGTGGAGGACACTTTCAATCCTTTAAGCTTAGGAATCTATATGAGTAAGTATCCACCATGTCCTTAAGTATTGGCTAAAACCTGAATGGGTATAGTGTACTCAAGATCTGTAGTGTAAGCTTCAGCAGACTCATGACAACTTTGCATTCTGTTCCTTTAAACTTTTCATTTGAGACATTTGTTCCCACAGCATTACCACTCACCTTGAGTTCCCTGAGTCTCTGTTCCATTATTTCATATTCAGCAACTGCAACCTGGGGCATGGAGACTTTAGTTTCTGCCTGCTGGATCCACACAAGTATAGTGCTCATTGTCTCTTTGTAGTGTGCAGGAGGCAAACTGTCAAAAACTACATTCAGTGGGGAAGAAAAAGGAAAGAAATGAAATAGTTTTGTGCTTCATTATTTGGTTTGCCGACAGAAGATGTTTGATAAAAGAGTGAACCTTCTTGAAGTCAATGGCTATATTGCAACAGATTGCAACAGGCCCAGTATGTCAGTATCAGTTTTTTCAAAGAATTGTGGCAACAGAAAACCTTTAAAGAATGAATACACTCATTCTGATGTTTTTATCTCTGTCTTTTTATCAGTTGTATGTCATTTGACTCTCTTGTTGTAGGTCAAATGACAACTTATATGGCCAAGACAACTAGTTTAAATATGTGTGTTTAGAGACCAACAGATAAACCATTGTACTTAACCCAAAATCTAATTTCAGAAATATAGTAAGAAATAGCATTCTATTTTATGGCCCATGTTTGTGTGTTTAATGTTTCTGTTGAAGTAAAACGTTCTGTTTAAGACATCAGTTAAAAGTTTAGAAAATTAATCTTCTGCATTAAAGTTTAATTTTATTGAACTGTGCTTATTGTGCCAACATTACAGCTGCTGTAAATAGACAACATCTGGCACACACATGAGCAACTCATTAGACATTTTCCTTCCTCTGCCCTCAACAAAAATTGCTTCCATATTCATTGAGAAAAGTACAGACAAGTAGCATGGCTGGCTGGAAACGAAACATTCCCAATTTACATCACATAATAATGAAGTATATAAAAGCTCAAAAAAATGTTACACCTATTTGTATCTCCTGTTCATCTCTGGTATTTCAGGAACAACTGTACTGAGAAATGATACAGCTGTCCAAAAAGCAGTTTTGATAAACAACACACAAAGTTTTTAAGTGCAAGCTTGCTTATATTCTCATACAGCAATGCTTGGCAGAATGTACTTCAGATTATAATCTAATTTTTTAGTTGATTAACAGAAAGCTACTTGAAAAAAAAAACATTTTCAGTTAGGCATCATAACAACATACTAAAATCAGGGCAATTTAAGCTCTCTTGTGGAGTATGCACATTGTATGGCATACTTTAGTCATAAAAATCTTGTCTGATCTATCACACACATCTTGGGATTTACAAAAGATAGGACTTGGTACCAGGAAAGCCAAGAATTTCTTGCCTTGTGATGTATTTTCTTTACACTGAAAGCAATAGTAATACATTCTTGGAAACAGAAAAGCAAACATCAAATAGCATTTTAAATATTTTAATTTCCTTAGTGAGATTTATATTGTCTTTGACTCATTTAATCCAAACAATTTCTACTTTAGAATAAAACATGCATTTAAACACGTCACTCAGATGAATGAAGTTATTATTTTAACAGCTCAGATATGTTAAAGAAGTATACAACTCTCAAACTGCAGTTTTATCTATAAATATGAAATGGAGTTTAGTATTGTGATGTAATGTTGGACTTCTATAATAATTTTCTCCTTTAAATGAAAACCAAACCTTAGAACTAATGTATGACTTCAAGCAGCTATATAAAATAATAGCTATTTTTGGTAGCAGAGAAGAATACCTCATAACAGGTAAAACCACAAGATTTGCTGTTACAGCAAACTCCACCAAACTGCATGAAACTCATCCTGAAAGTTTCCCAATAATAATAATTTTAAAGCCATCCAAACACTGCTAAAGTTGTGTCCAGTTTTAACAAATAATGTTCTCTACTATTTGAAGGATTAAATAAGAGTTCAAGTGGGATCACAGATGTTGATTTAATCAAGCTAGTGGCTTTACAATTTGGTTATTAAATATTCAATTTAAAGAGCACGTTTAATTTCAGTGAAACAATAGTTTTCCTATTTGACTTTACCAGATTACTAGTAGTGAAATACTACTTTTGAAATGTTTTTTTGCCTAGCTGCACTTTTCGGGGTTTGTTGGGTTTGGGGGTTTGTTTTGGAGGGGAGGGCTGTTTGTATTTTTTTTTTAAGATAGACAATGTATCAGCATTTTCATCCACAAGGAAGCATATTAACAACTTTTTGGATTGCACTTACGAAGAGCCTATATTGGTTTTGCAGCTCATGATTTCAATGGTGGGAATTCAGTCAAACTCCTACAGTGGGATTCACATTACTTAATTTTAACTGTCTAAATAATCTAACACATTTACGGTCTCTCTGTGGGCAGTATGAAACCCTAAATTCCCCATGCTCATAACATAAACACATATCTGGACATGTTTATTTTTATGCTAAAATTTGCTTTGTGATAGCAATATTTGTGGATTAAAGTCCACATGATAAGCACAGCACATTAAAATGGATTCTATTATATTATATGAAAAATTGAATCGGTAGTCGGAAAGATATAGCATGTCCACAACCCAAGCTATAGCTGAGCTAGTCCCATGACAGAACTGTAACAGAATATCACAGACGGAAAATACAAATACGTTACTGTGAAATATCAGAATACAGTTCCCATCCCATAATAGGAAAATGTTGTTGCATTAATCTATTCCACTTGTAGGGAGTGCATTCCGGTGTGACTTACATTGTAACCCTTGAGAACTGACAGGCAAATACATTTATACTTGCATATTTATTTTAGAGAAAGTGCTCAAATTTGGAAATACAATGTGCAGATAGATATTTGATTAGGATATATTTTAGTAAGCAGAAATATTTAAACATATGAAAATAGCTTTCCAAATAAGTAAAATACATTTTTTTTTTATTTTTTCCTCCCAGCCTCCTATTTTGTGACCAGATTTTCCAGTCAAAAATCTTTTCCCAAAGCAGAAATGAAATGAGAATACAATTATCTCAACAACTATCAGATCACTCTGGATATGCTGCAGTGTGTGTCTCCTACAGGCAGGACAAATCCTACTGTTCATCAAATCATTGTGAAAGAAGAAGAAAGTCAATAAGTATGATCTATGGGATCATTTCAGTAAAGACTTATTCCCTGAAATTAATGACCTAGATTGAACTGCATGTATTTCCCATAAAAATCTCCTTGGTAGTAATTGCACTGTTTAAAACCATGCTGATTTTCTCACAACTTTGTTTTGCTTATTTTGTAATACAAGTACTTGAAGCTATTCATCAAATTCTTTATATTGATGACTTCATAAATCTGTGATTCCCTTCTCCCACATCTTTCACCAGAAACTCTTAAAGTGGAATCATAAGGAATCTTGTATAATACATAAACAATGTTCTGCAAGTGCTTTAACACTTCCAATTCTCGTATTTATTAACCTCTTAAAAAAAAAATAAAAGGGAATACCTTCTCCAGTTCTACAAGATCTAATGTAACAGTAAAAAACTTTTAAAGATAAAACATTTTTTAGGGGGTTTTATTTCCTATCCTTATAAATTTTCATTTTTACCACAGAGGAAAAAGATAAAGTGACATTACAGGGTAGAGGACACATCAGCTTCACAGGTTGCTTTGTCCTTTCATTCTTTATTTATATAATCAAAAACAAAATATTGGAGGAAATGGATGTAAAAGACAAATGAAATTACTTGCATTTTACTTATTAAAATAATATTTTCTCACAGACATCTGAGCTGGTTTTTCAGGAAAAAGCACATGCAAAGAAAATTAAGCAAACTTTATCCCTCAAAATCAAACAGCAATGAACATTATTGCTACTAAATCATAGTTCAGGTCTTAAGAAAAGCTTAGAGTTATGAAATTTACAGGACACTTGCTTAAAATTTGTCTTCCTCAAATATGCAATGATTGGTGAAAGATTATTATAGGTATCATAACTATTTCTCTGTCACTTATAACCCATCTCTAAGATACTGAGTCTGAAAATAAATTAGCAGTTCAGAGTTTAAGCAGAAGCAGACAAATGACAGACTAAAACTCCA
>VZTV01028146.1:0-40562 GCA_013400875.1 Anhinga rufa
CAGCACGTAGAGCTGGGGGAAGGCTGTTTGGGGGCAACTGCTTGGGGCCTGGCGGGTCCCCAAGAGTTGGTGGGTGCTGAGCAATTGCGTCGTGCATCACTTGCTTTGTGTATTCTATTATTATTATTATTACTATTTTATTTTACTTCAATTACTAAACTGTTCTTATCTCAACACACTGAGTTTTCTCGCTTTTACTCTTCCGATTCTCTCCCCCATCCCACCGGGGGGAGCGAGCAAGTGGCTGGGGGGGGCCGAGTTGCCGGCTGGGGTTAAACCACGCCACTGACTCAAATAAAGAAGCAATTATCCAAAGAGGAAGAAAGCTATGCTCTTCTGATAAAATCTCTCCTAAAACAAAAAACCCACCTCATTCCTCAAACTGAAGACCATCATTTCATCACATATGTGTTTTGCAGAACATACAGTACTTCACCGGCAACCTCAAGGCAAGCGCAGCCCAAAAGAAGAAATTGGGTTTTTATACGCATTTGTGTATCCGAGACGATGGATGTGCAGCGTGCAGCTGCAGTAACAGCCGCGTAAAGAGCAAGGCTCTGCATATGAAAGGTAACTGTGCAGTTATGTGTTCGGTATCCGAACAAGGCTACGGGGACCGGGATTTCAGCAGGTGTGAGCTGGTTTGCGAGCTTGAGCAGGGCTTTCAGGCCCTCTGAGGATCGGGCTTTTTAAAAAGTCCTAAGCAGGCCCTGGCCAGAACCAAGGACAGGTAAAGGTTAGTGTGCACAACGCTGGCCCGAGGCCCCAGCTCTTGTTTTGGTAGTTTGGCAGCCATGTGGTCTTCTCTAGCAAAGCCACTCTGCCCAAGGGCTGGAAACTGCCTTCCTGAGTCACAGTGTAATCGCTTTGGATCTGTGTCCTGATTTTGATCCTGATCCAAACCCAAATCCAGTTCAAACTGGAACCTCTATAAAATCTTGAGTACTTTGGGTCCAGGACAATTTTGTTTCTCTCTCTTTTTCTTTTCTTTTTTTTTTTTTTTTTCTTCTGGTAAAATTTTTGTTCCTTGAAAAACACTTTTGTGTGCTTTAGTTAAAAATATTAATGCCAATCGCATGAATAATATCAGTGCCAACGCTAACAATAGTATCAGTGCCAGCACCCTCACAGTATTATTAACATCAACGCCAACAGTATCATGCAGATCTATGCCAGCAGGCTGATAGTGTCAACAACGCCGATGCCAGCAGGCCAGAGCGAATGAAGCACCCCTCAGTAGTAAACCAGTGTGCAAAGCCTCACGCTGCGATGCTGTCCCACAATAACAAACCCCTGTGCCCAGCCTAGTCCTCATTAGCAACTTTACAATAACACACCCCGGTGCAAGAGCAATTAAATAAAAACACCAAGGTGTGTGTATCCTGGAAGGGAGAAATGCTTGGATATTTCTGGAGCCGAGGGGCAAATGAAATAAATGATTAAGGGGTTTGTTGACTGTGTTTTTCTACATTTTTCTGTCCGAGTGCAATGGTGGGAGCTGGAGCTCTCCCTAAACTGGCACAGCCGGAGCTCTGGGAGCGCTCGCAAGCAGCAAGTGGTTTGACTCCTGCGTGCTTTGCCTTTGAGCGTATCTCCAGTTCTACCTACTCCACAGAGGAATCTTGTTTAGCAGGTAATCTAAGGATTAATGACAGCATCCGATCCAGAAGGATCTTTCCAGAATCGATGCGTTTCCAGTGTATGATCTTATTATTCCAAGGCTAGTTCAGGCCTTGAGGACACAAGCTTTGCTCCAACGGGCAGGAAGGTTTTTTCTGTTTCCAGAACTTGCAGCTTGCACGTGGAGCAGGAGCTCTGGCCTGTGGCTGAAGAGAGGGCTTGCAAAGAGCCAGGAACGTAGAAGAAGTTTACAATTTACAAATATACAGTAGCCATACTTTCCTTGATCTTCTCGGGTCTGTACCCAGAAAAGCAGTATGGACGCAGGGCATCCCAGTGCAGCCACGGCGCGCAGTGGTGGCCGAGGAGATAGGAAGTGTTAAGCAGCCTTCATCACTTACTCCTGGTCTACGCCTCAGTGCAAGTAGTGATTCTGCTTCATTTTCTTTTGGACAGTAGCTTGACGTCATCACCAAAGAGTTCCTCACTGTTTGAAAACCAAGCTTTTTCCTTTAAAGCAACTGTCAATTAGTTGTTCTTTTTTTAAAGAGAACAGGAAGACTATCTTGGTAGCCTTTGCCAAAAGTGGAGGAATCAGGGGACAAACAAGTTGTCCCTGAAAATTTCCGGTATCTTGATCAGCCCTACTTCAGAAGCTTCATACTCTGGGATTAGCTGGAGGTTTTAAAGCCTATGTGAAAAAGAAAGAGTTAAACAAATCAGTGTGCCTGCTGCAGTTTCAACAAACTAGAGAACTGCTAAAAGAATTGCGGTTTGCATTTGAACTCGGGTTACCTTTGGTGGAGGTGGAGGTCTGCCTCTGGGAACCGGGAGATGAGCTGGTTTTCTCTCTGGTGCCTATAACAAAAATGTAGTTTAAATGTCATTAGGCTTTCCTGTCTGAGCAGCTGCAGAACCTCCTCAGAGCTCAGCTGCTGCTGCTGTTGTCTCATATATTTCCTACAGCATTTTCCTAGTGGAAAAGCTAGGAGTGAATTAGATTAATCTGTCCACATACAAGAAGGCACAATAATATAAATACGCAAAGGGTGTAGAGCTCCTGTTTCAGGAGACCACTGAGCTATTCTCGATGTTTAAATTCATCTGTATCTCAAGTATCCACACTCAAAGAGACTGCTTCGGAAGGTAAAGCTGATCACATGCTCAAGGTACATGTTGAGGAAAGCATCTCTAAAGGCAGTGGGATTTAAATATGTTTTTATGATCAAGCCGATATGTGGGTTGTGGGTTTTTTTTGGTTTTATTTGTTTGTTTTAATTTTCTTATTTAGTCCTGATCCATCATTCTTTATGCAGTCAGTACCATGCTGTTAGGTTGTTAGTGTGAAGATGGTTTCTACACCCTTGTATCAGGTGGGCAGGGACTCAAATGCTGAAATGGTGAATATTTGAGGGAAGCATTTTCATTTAAGTAGGATGTTTTGGGTTTATTAATGGCAAATATTTGTATTCTTCTGGTTTCCAATTTTTTTTAAGAATTAAAAAATATATATATATGTGCAAACATTGATGGAGATCCCCTCTCAGGTGGCATCTTTAGGGTCTACCAGATCTCCACAATACAGGGACCATTGCAGGCGTCTGTAGTAGCAAAGACGCTCATCATTTGCATCGTGTTTGCACCTGAAATGCCTGTTGGTTTGCTAATGAGACGCGCTTGTCATGGCGTGCAGGCCTCCTTGGCACAGACTGAGCGTATCTTGTACACTTTAGGATTACATGACTCCTGCCCCAAAGAATATGTGGTTTGAATGTCTGATTATTTTTTTTAATCATATTCAGAAACTGAAAATACTAATTGGCAGCTGATAGTCATTTGCAACTCAGATGAAAGATGTGAAAAGTTGCAGCATTATACTTACAAAAATCTGTTCTGTGTGAGAGGAGGTGGGTTTGGTAGCAGGAACAGGAGGTGGGGGACCTTTTGGCCTTATGACAGGCTGTAAAAGAAGAGAATATAAAACATATTGACCCTATATACATACTGCATATGTGCGCATCCACATCTTCCCATGGGAAGGTGCAGGCTTGTGTTCTATATAAAAAGTGCGTTATAGGGGTAAAAGGATGCATTCATTTCAGAAGCAGGGATGCTTTGCGCTATCTGGCCCCGAGAGAACATACAGGGCCTTCTCTGGAGCGCAGTGATTTCCCCAGCCTTTGGAATCAGATTGTCACTGCCGCCCAGCATGGACCGTGCTGTGGTATGCGCTGTCTCCCCTAAAGCCAACATGAAAGCAAAGAAATCCACTTACGCTCTGGAGCTGTGGTTTGTTCTCCTGCGGCGGAGGTACGGGAAGGAGAAGTTTCTTATCATTCATCTGAAAACCGGGAGCAGTTAAATCAGATGGAGCCCTTATCTTGTGTATTGTCTTTGCATGTCCCAAAGAAGCTGCAGATTACTCGGGGACTTAGTGCCATGTGCTTTCTCCACCCCCTCCTCATGCTGGGATTCACAGCACTGCCCTCTCAACCCTAGACAAGCATTTTGAAGCCCTCCTGGAAATGTAGAGCACTTCGGCTGACGAGTTTTGATGTTTCAACCCCTCGGTCACAGTCCCAAGGAGACTTCAGCTAACCCAGCACCTCCCCGCTCTTACCTTCTGGGCAGGTCCCGCCAGGACAGGGTGTTCTCTGTGTCTTTGTTCTTGATCCACAAAGACTTGGTTTGTGGCTCCAGGTCCCCTTCTGGTCTGGCAGCTATGCAAATATTACATATAACTGTAAATCTTACCCTGACTGAAGGAAAAAAAACTATGCCGGCCTTACTCCTATTATTCTTATTTAATTTGAGTTGAATGCCTGCCTTACTCCTATTGGTGTGTTATATAGCCAAGTCCTTTCTTTATTTCCTTCTTTCTCCCCCTTATTTTAATTATTTAGGATTAATCTTGAGAGCTAGTTCCAAGTCTTAAGTCCTCTCCCATCTATGGGATTTCTGAAACAGCTCAACAAAGGTCATAGACCAACTTCCTTGGCTTTCCCTCCACCCCCTTTGAAAACCCCAGCTTAAAACCTATCCAGAAGTTCCTTGGCCTTAGGTTATTTTTTTCCTCAATGGGGGTAAGCATTTTACCTCTTCTTGAATACTCGGAAGCGGATAAGTAGCACTGCTGCAGCTGCTGTGACGGCGAGGACAACCAGCACTCCGGCAACAATAGCGAAGCCTGTAGGGTGAGAGAACACAAGCTGCCGTTTCTTAGAAGTTCCACTATGGCTACATGGTTTCCCATCACAACCACTGGCAAAGTAATTTTTTTCACAAAGTCGAGACCCTATTTTCGTCACTATTGCTCGAGTTTATGGCTGCTTCTCCTGCCAGAAATGGGGATGGAAAGGAATGTATTCCTGCTGGGTTTTGCCATATTTGAAGACTGGTTATTGCCTGACCTGTCCTTGGGCTAAACAAGCCCAGCCCTTACCATCCATCCATTTCATTGTCATTCCTCTCCCCTTTCTCCAAGGGCGTACCCAAAACTGGGCACAGGCCTTTGGTATTGTATACAAGTAAGGCTTCACCGGTTTCCTTCAACAAGGCTATTTTAAAGCCTCAACCAAGCCACGATGTTGAGAGCTGACGGTGCTCTGGTGAGTGTGGAGAGAGAACAAAAATATTTAATAACAAAGACTGAAATTTTTCTTCTCCCAAACACATGGAAATCTGTACACAAAGTATTTTCCCTCAGAGGCAGATGAGTTAAGGCCAGCTCCATGCAGATGATAAAGAAATTAACTTGCCCACCTCCCTCACGGCAAGACTTCTGGGAGCTTGCCTCCACTCAAATCTGACAGAGAGCTAATACGGTGTGCTTGTTATCTCAGGATGGAGAAAGGAAAAGCCTGCTACTCTAAATAATCTCCTGGGTGTATCGCTTCTGTCAGGTTAGAAAGAAAAATAGCTCGCTCTAGTCGTTCATACAAGCTGCAGCGACTTAAAGATGCGCGGCATTCAGAGACCTAGGCACGCAATATTTGCGAAGGGAGGGTCTGGCACCCAGGGCAAGTCGGGGCTCTTCCAGCGGCGTTAAAGCAGCTCATTTCAGCCCGCGGGTGACAGAGCCCGGTGGGTGGCCATGCAGCACTTACTGGTAACGGCTGATGAGCTGCCACAGGTTGGTGGTGCCCATCCTTCTTCACACTGGCATTGCAGCTCATGGTCACACACCTAAGGAAGCACAAAGCCAGGGGTATCTTCAGGTTGGAAATACGAGTGACGCTGTGATGTATAAAACTTCAGTGGCTCTGGATCAGGGTCCCGGTAAGCTTATTAAAGCTAGGTCTGGAAACGCCCTCTCATTTCACTCGGACCAAAATTTAGCACTGAGAGTAGCTGTTTTGCACAGTAAAGGACAGGCCTGACCGTCTGCTATCGTGTGCCTTTTGCAGCTACAGTACAAGGCACAAAGCGGCGGAGTTGCTTTTTACCCCTGTAGGTCTCCGCACGCTCACATAAGATGAGCACGATTATCTTCCCGGAACAGAAGATGACCTGAAAAAGAATAGCTGTGATACTGCGGCTCAGAGGCAGGGCCGGACTCAGAATCTTTGTCCATCTCCTGTGACCTCCTTGGCAAAAGTATTGATGCTGTATCAGGTTAGACTTGCTTTCATAAAAATATAGGAAGCTTCTAACTCTACAGCTTTTGCAAATTCCTATCCCAATGACTTAAATACTGCCATCAATAAGGTCTGTGGCTGATATGCGCAATTTTCTTGGGGTTTTTGTTAAGTTAATAGCATCAAACGTTCATCTCTTACAGCATGTCCAGTGCACTTGGCAGAGCAGTTGGTTGATCTAAAGACGTGTTCAGCATAAACGCATTCTCCGTTGATGCACACCTGAAACGTATGGGGCAAATGTCACCAAAGTGATTTATAGCTTTCCAAACACGCAGAGCTTGCGCGTTGTCGTGTAAAGTGAAGAAGAGTAAAAGGAGGCATAGAAACAGGTCTGCAAATCACTTAAACCTACAGTAGGAGTTTGATAGGTGGATATAATTTTTAATTTGACCTTTGGATATTTTACGGCAAAGGGGAGTGACAAAGATCTACGGACATCCCTGCTTTCCACTCTTCTCCAATCCTTCATCCTCCCCGCAGCCCCCCAAGTAGAAATACAGAGCAGAGAGATTGGGCATAGCACTCGGTGATGCTTAACACATCGATTATGGAAATAATTAGAAATAGGAATAGATGTATGATTTTTAACCCTTCATACAAAGGTATGTTTCTGCTGCCACGTATATTTATGTCACTGAAAAATAAGACAACAGTCAAGCATAAGGAACGATAGCAGTTCCTGTTTGCTTTGCTATTGATTTGCGATAGATGTAAGGCAGAAGGTACAGCAAATCAGAGCAGCAGAAGTTTAGTGTCCACTTCGGTCTTCCCTGTTTAAAATCTTTCTTGTCTTGTAAAAGAGCTAATGATATAAGCAAGACTGAAAGAGCGGAAAAAATAAGGAGAAAAACTTTCCTCTACTAACCATCCCATTCCCGCACTTCGTCCCATCGAGAATCATTCCTGCATCTCCTTCTCCGTTTCTAGGAAAGCTTGCTTTGCAAGAGTCAAAAGCCACCAGGCTCCCATCCCGAGGCATCTCGTTCCCCCCAGTACAGAACAACTTTCCGCACATTATGTCTCTGGAAGGAGAACAAGAGCTGCTAGAACAACGAGATGGCACAGCAAAACTATCTGAGCTGGTCTCTTCTCCAGCTTGAATTTGTTGTGTCCATACAGGAACTCAAAAGAAACAGCTGCAGAAAAGAGTTTTGATTTGTGGTGTTTTCAGGTCGGTTTGTGAGAAGGTGACAGGTTCTTAATTCCTCTTGAGCTTATTAGGTACTTTGCAGAACTCAGTATTTAACTGATCTGTCCCCAGCTTCTGAGGCTCACCCAAGGTTCAGGTTCCCTCTCCAAAAATCCCTTCCCTGTACTTAGCTGCACATGCACACACGCACGCAATCATCACACGCAGGCTTGCAGGTATATATGTACACGCTTGCTCTTTCTCAGACTGATCTCATGATTTGGAAACTGGTTTTCTCAGAGTTGTCTTTACCGTGACATTAGGTTGGATATTACCGCCACGCTAGGTTGGGTATTAGGAACAGGTTCTTGACCCAGAGGGTGGTGGAGCCCTGGAACAGGCTCCCCAGGGAGGCAGTCACGGCACCCANTTCACATGGGGTGTGACTACCTCTTTCTTTTCTGCAGTATCCATAATATACCCCTTTCTCGTTCATCCGGTAACAGGAAGCTGCACCGTCAGTAGCCTCTGTGAAAGAGGAAAATGCAGTGGCATTAGTTTAGGTTCTCTGTCTGTGAAAACTAATAATAACCTGTTTAGGAAATGGCCCTTCCCAGTGAAGTTACCCATTGGCCTAAATGACTCTATCTGGCACTCCGTGCGTTAATCTGCAGTGTTATTGTGTCCGCACAGCAGAGCCTATCCCGTGTGCTCCCTCTCTATCCAGTGCAAACCAACAGGCCTTGCCTAATAAAAGGGAGATAGTCAGAACTGGACACAGTTTAGGACTGGGAAGAGGGTAAGCTACCACAGACCTTCAGAAATGTAAAAGACATGCTAAATTTGGACACTAAATTGAAATACAGACATTTCCTCTTCTTATCAAGCAAAGAATACTCACCCAGCTCCATTCCAAGCTTATCTTAAAAGCATCGTGCAAAAGAGAAATACACTTACCACTTCCCATTTCTCTAGAAATACATTGTACTGTACGCGCTGAGCTTCAGCTGACATGACCATAATCACTTAGTGTTACATATAAAAATAATAAGTGTATGCTGCAAACTAGAACTCATTTATTCAGACAAGCTGTTCCTGATTTACGAAAGGTCTTTGACCATTTGCTGGCCAACAAAGCCTACCCCTATCTCTCTCGTTTGACCTAGGCAATCTGGTTTTTTTCAATGCCAACTTGTACTCACGTGGCCCAAAAGCAGCTCTGCACTGGTTTTCTCGGGTGGGACAATTTCCCATGTAGCAGTAGCCTTCGCCGTAGTTGCAGGGATGTCCGTTCACACGGAATCGATCCGCTGGGCAATGTGCGGATAAGCCAGTGCACATCTCAGCCAGGTCGCAGTCGTGCTTAGCTGCTCGGCAAATAGCTCCTGATTTTTTATACTGGTGAGGGGAGAAAGCAGTGCCACGGTTAACTCACCGCTCTCCCATGTCATTTAAAAATCACACTGAACTAGAGGGCTAAAATTAGGGGAGGCGAATCTCATCCTCGCTGTACAAGTTGCATGAGGGGCCAGACCTGTATCTAATGCAAAGCTGGTTATGTCAGTCGAAGAGATTTTTGCCTGGTTGTGCCTCAGCTTTCCTTTCCAGAGGAAAATGTGTAATCGAAATGCTTATTTCTCCAGGATGTTGAAAGATTAGTGAATTGATAGTTGTGGTGTAGTTTGGGATGGACAAAGTGCGCTTGTCATTACAGTGCTCTGTCAGTAATTACAAGTAAAGAGGATGGGGTCTTTTCAAAGGTGTATTACTGATTTCTCACAGGCAAAAAAAAAAACCCAACCAAACACCCTGGAAAATATGAGAAGTTAGAGATTAAAAGGAGTCTTACCTGGCAGTTTTCACAGCACTCTCCATGTGCACACATGGAACCGGCCGTCAGTTTGCACGTCTTGGGGTCGCAGCAGTCGTTTGTGCACTCCTGCGACAGAATCGGCAATGAGAGCCCTGGCACGCTGCTCCAGGCTTTGGTCCCCTCTGTACTGCCTTCCCAGCAAACCATCCTGCACTCGGTTATCGAGGGCGGGAAGGCTATCATGGACCTGCACTTTGCTTCTCTGAAAACCATTTTGACTAGAAGCCATGACGGCCTTTGTGAGTAGGTGCACAAAGAATACAACGCGCGCTTGATTATGAAAGCGGTGTAGCAGTTGTGCAGGGGGCTTGCTTATGTCTGCTGTGAGACAGTCGTGCATGCATGGCTTTTCCCCATTCTCAGTTCCTCTGTCTGCGTGACAAGCCATGCAGTCATCTTTCCCACCATTCGGCATGTGCTTTATTGGGGTGACTACATTGCAGCTCAGCAATTTGATGACCGCAGATTCTACAGAAGTATTTCAGCTAGCTTTGAACTGACCACCTCAGAAACGGGAAGCAGCTACTACTGTACAGCCTGCATAAAACTCTTTGCCTCTTCCAAGCATTATTTTATTCCCGGTTATGCAGATACCTCAGGAGTACCACAGTCGCATTCCTCTCCTTTTTCCACAAAGCCATTCCCACAGGATGGAGGTGCTATGATGCTGTTTATGTCTGGGGTGTCCGTTAAGCATTTTGGCATGTCACTCAACATGTATTTCTCGAAACTTTGGAGGCTGCAAGAGCTGAATTTCTCGGGGATGATAGAACTATATTGAGAAAGCAGGAGGGTTTGCGTTAGAATCGGCATAGGCAAGGAGAAGAAATACCCTTTACAAGAGAAATTAAACAAGTGGCCATCCCCCAAACTATTGGGTGCAACCATTTTTCAAAGATATATATATATATATATATTAATAAATACAATGGCTCTCCTACTTATAGCAGAAAAAAAACCAAAACAGTGGAAACAAACCGATCAGAAAAAATGAATGTGCTAAATGTAAGCATCGCATACAATAAATCCCCCATCTCAAAGATTTAAGCCTGGTCTACGCAATTCGTGCCTGGATGCTCCAGGTGTTAGGAGTTTTCCAGTGGGCTGTTCAGCAGTGGCTCAGGGTGTTCAACCAGAGGCGAAAACTGAACTAAATTCCTATCTAATGGGTGTTCACTGAAGGCGCAAGCACTTTGTGCAGTTTGCACAGGCGATAGCTTCAGAGCAGAGAACAAAAACACGCCTTAGGTAAATCTTGGGGAAGCTCTGTCATCTGAGACACCGCAGCAGTTTCGTGCTGTTGTCATTGTAAGGAAGAAATGATGGTTTAATGTGAAGGCCCCCAGCACACACACAAAGCTAATGTTATCCAAAAGTGACTGAAGGTTTGGTTGGGGTTTTTTTTGGGGGAGGGGGGCGGTATCCCCCTGGGAATATCTTGCAAGGGCCTGGAATTTCTTCATTTTTCTCTACTTTTTGTATAATTTGGGTGGAATAATCTCAGAGAACAAAAATAATTGCTACTCCATTTTGGGAACTGGCAGCTTATTCAAAGCCCATCCCTAACCGCCCCGTGCATTAACGCCCTCGCCTTTTCATCCAAGCGCGTACCTGACAGTGTCTGTCATGATACAAACTTTAGCATTGCATGTGCAGGCTTTGGTGTCATGACTCATGCCAAGGTTGTGTCCCATCTCATGTGCCATGGTAGCTGCAACTGCAATTTCGTTTCTGTTATGATCCTGCAGAGGTAAGAACAGGCTGTTACTTCTGAGTATTTTAGAGCAGGTAGGAACATCGGAGAAATCATGTGGCTAAGAAATAGGACAATTTTTCTTCAGGTGAAATTACCCTCACTGCTGCATAAGGTTCAATACGTTGTTCAATCCATGCATGCATCTATTCCACAGTTTGTGCTGGATTATATTATAATAGCAATGAGATGATACCACAAATGAACATGAGTAAATGGGTATAATTAATTATTAAATAAACACGAGGAAGTTAGGCTGTCAAGTAACAACTGAGTGTTAAGGGGAACTAAACATCTGAAATCCTTAATCCTCTCTCCGGATACATGGGTGCGATATAATTATTACTCATTACACCAAGGTAACTATTGCGTACAGTGTTGTGCGTGCACAGAGAGGAAAGGCAGATGCTATGCTCCGTCTTTGCTCTTAGCCTGGTGTTTTGTGTTGCTTGGAGGGAGGGAGGAAAGGAAAAGTCCTGCTCTTTTGAGTGAAACCCAGGTGTATGAACAGCAGGTGGTAGTGGAAATGCCCAAAGCACGAGACGCAGCGTACTGGTCATGCTCTTCCAGCACGGCATCGCAAGTCTTGCTGCTACAAAATGCATCCCTGCACGTTGAAAAGCGTTCTGGTTTGACGATCATCCTAGGATTTCCTTATGGTGCGGGAAAGCTGGAATTTCGTGTACCAACAAGCCCGGCCTCTGAAGCTCGGTGCAGCAGTTGAGTTCCCGGTGTTGTTGGTAAAGTTTTGGCTCTGCGTTCCTGTTTAGGCTGAAGTTTAAGTACGGTAGTTTAGGCAGCCGTAATTAAGTGGCTAAACTGATGATCTGCATTATGACGGTCAGAACCAATTCCCTGTTCAAACCAGGGAATGTTAAGGTAGAGGCACGAAATGGCTTGTTTCTCTCCCTTGACTCTACTGGGGCCTGGTGTTCCAATTACAGGTGTCAGAGTTTGATGTTGGCACTTGGATAACACAGATACCATGCTTTGCGTGTGCTTTCTTTACCCTCTGCACTTCCTTTAAAATAAAATCTCTGACTGCAAATTTCTACAGTCTAATAAAATAATGATAGGAACCAGACAGAGAACTGAAAGTGTCGTACACCCAGTAATTTTCATAAATGTTCTTTGCTGGTTGAGTAAAAAACAGAGAAAAGCCTTTGAAAAAAACATAAGATAAAAATAAATCAGACCTCAATAATACCTGCAGAATATACATCACTGCATATGGATTTTAGAAAGGCTAATCCAATCGTCGTCCCCTCAAAGTCATAGCCTCTGTAAGGAAGAAGAAACACAACGATGTGACCAGGAAGCAGACCTGAAGTGAATTCTGCTTTCTCAGCCAGGCTGAAGGCTTTAAGGATGTACACATTTCCAGCTCTGGTTTGCACCCCTGATTTAATCCAATATTCGAGGACATGCTTAAGATCACGGCAAATCAGAAAACAATTGAATACACTTTTCATTTTCAATTTTTACTTAAATTGTGTTGCTGCTCATCAGACTTAAAGCATCTGTTTGAGCGTAAAGAGCTTGATGAAGTGCTCTAAATGCAGCAAAGTGCTTGGATGAATCAGGGCCGTTGAACGTGAGCCAGAACAGTGAAGTGAGTGCCGGTTTAGTTTGGCAACGTGCATTTCCCAGCTGTTAAACTTCATGTCGTGGCTCCTTAGGCTGTTAGATTGTGCTGCAGTCTTCAGGACGCTTAACTGTCCTGTGACCGGAGCGGGGAAAAGGAGGGACTGAGGCGTAGCAAAGCCTGCGTCGCTTGTTTTTGCAGCGATTCAGATAGAAAGATTAGATACTATGTCCTAGCAGGTAGTCACGCTCCATGAAGAAAATAGAAGCAAGAAACAAGAGCACGTATTTATCTTTTTGTCCTAGAATTAGTACAATCTGGTATTGGAAAGCATGAAATCTGGATCGGTATAGACAGTGCCTCTGATGGGTTGGTGATGACCAATTTTTAAATAACAAATTCCTTTAACATACTTGGAAATGCAAATAGGAAACAGAATGGTACACACGTGATTAGCTGAGCGTTGTCGTTTCTCTTCCTCTTTAATAAATCTGATATGCGCCACTTTGAGAAACTGTCCAGGGTGAATCCTGCAGCCCGACTCAGGAGGCATTTATCACCATCTGTCCAGATTTCGAGGCCAATTAAAGCCACGTAGATATTTATGGCCTTATAAACCTGCAGCAGAGAAAGAGCGTTGCTGTAAAAATGAAGTACGTTATGAAGAAACAAACACTTCTCCTGGTAACTGGTTCACTTTTGCCGCTTTCAGAAAAGTCCACTCCAGACCTGACTTAAGCTTTTCCATGCTTTGAAGTTGCAACAAAAAATTAAAAAGACAAAACAAAACGTGAAGCCTTGTTTTCCCCCACATTTAAACCAACTCTAAAAATGGTTTTAAAATACTTGAAAATTCTTGTCATTTTGGAAGAAATTTGACTTGCAAAAGAAATCAAGAATGGCAAATCAGTTCATTCTTTTTGAAGGATTTCGGTCCTTCCCTTTAACAGCTGTTAAGAAAATACAGTATATATCTTCCTTTAAGGGTAATTGAAGTTATAGAAATCTCTTATCCGAGGACAAAGCACAGGATAATAAGGACAGATGTGTTAAATTTGTTTCATGAATTAGTTTTCATTCTTTCCTACATGCAATAATGAAAATTCATTATGTTTGCAAAAGAAAAATACGATAAATGACTTCAGTATCACTTTGCTGTGGTTACTCTTACCGTGTTGATGTAATTGACCATTCCAAATATCCTTTCTCTTACAGTTTTAACATCTTCCTTATACTTCTTATACTAAAAAAAAGTAAATATAGTATGTAAGGAAAAGGAGAGGGGGAAAAGAGATTGATCAGAAAAGAAATATCCCACAGAAGATTGCTTTGCAACCCACCCCATACCTGGTCTCCTTGTTATTGTCTTTTCAATGTACTGTTTTATCAGACAATGTCTTTCAAGATCAGGGCCTTTTAAAATGCGTATCTATGTGCAGAAGATGACAGGCACTGTATGGTGTTTTCTGAATTCTCGTCATCTACAGGTGGGATTTTCAAAACCAATCGACATTAGGAAATCCTATTCCTAGCCAAAGTCAGTGGTAAAACATAGTGCAGCACTCTAATTGTCGTAGGAGCCCAGGGATATGAGTAGAACCTACTTTGGAAACCTCACCTCTAGCTGGTCAAATGAGAAAAATAAGTTCAGTACTCACCAAAGTGTTGTCTGCCACTACGTAGACTTCCAGATACTTTTTTGCTTTCAGGTATGCCTTCATCTGAGGAAAAGATACATTTAAATGGCTTCTAAGGCCTGCTTCAGGCTCAGCCTTTGCAATCTCAAACCCGTGCGTTAGTTACGAGGGTGTTTCTTTAGCCAAGCCATTTAGAATGGGACTGCCTTGTTTGAAGATGATGAAAGGTAGGCTAGATATGAAGAAGGGTTTACATGTTTAAAGACGCCCGTGGGCACCTATTGGCACAGGCAGGGCAGCTTAACTGAGTTGGTGGCTCTGAAATCTCAGATCTGTGAGATTTTGCACTGGTTTTTAAGACCCGATTATGCTTCACTGTCCACGATCGGTTCTTTTCTGGAGGTGCCACCGGGCAAAGCGGGACGCATGCCACTCACAGAGTTCTGCAGCCGCAGTTTCTTTTCTGACATGTACTTACCGGACTGTTGTTTAAGTGTGTACTTACTTCTGGACTGTTGCTGGATTTGAAGATGTCATTGAAGGGGTCATTTGAATCCTCTTCCCAGGTGTCATTGATTACACCACAGGTTTTTATGGACTTTTGTTCGAGTTTCTCATACTTATAGACTGCATGTTCGTCTCTATCTGAAGTTCCCAGGGGTTCAATAAGGTACTTCTGACCACGGGTCTCAAAATATCCACTAAGAAAATGAGTTAGATTGTCATCTTTTGAATCCGCGGGACTGAGTCAAGACAACGTTATCTCTAAGAGCATTTAGCCCAAGCATACAGACCATTCCACACGCTGATGCAATGGAATAGTTTGTCAGCATGCAGGCAGAGTGTACAACTATTTAAAGGCAGAAATCAAAGCTGCTGAGCCAGCTGGAAGATCCGGCTGGTCAGGTGAGGTCTCTGAGTAGGAGACAGTCAGTCAGAAAGAAACTGGTTTAGGAATCAGATTTAAATGTGGGGGTTTTGTGCTAACAGAGGTGATTGAAAAGTGAATTTCAGTTCAGTGGGGAATTCAAAGATGTTTTCATCTTTAATTGAGATGAAAAAGCTGAACTACTGGAAGGAATTAAGAGTTTTCAATCATTTTGAGCAGCAAACGTCAAAATAAGCATTCTGTTAACACGTAAACTCACAAGCTGTGCAAGAAGTGTTCGCAAAGCAAGTCTGGGTTTTGGCAAAACCCCATTAACCTTTGGGAGGACGTTCTGCTGCAGCCTCTTCGACTTAACAGCCATCCTCTTGCCATTTATGTTATGCCACTGTGTCTTCAGTGGTCACAAACGAGCAGATGCTTTTAACTGAGCTTTTCATGCAACAGCTTGAACTTTCTAACCCCGTAACTGCTGTAGCGCCGTAGCCTTCTCCTGAAGCGCCAGCGGAGCTTCCTACAGCTCAGAAGCATCAACCCTAAACATTCACTGTAAGCACCACCAAATGCTATGACTTGCAACCTGTTCTAATATGGAATTAGTCAAATAAATTTATTGCTGTAGTAGTTCCTTTAGCTTCCAGTTTATAAACTCTGAAACTGGAGTAGAAAGGTAGCTGTTTTTCTCCCTTCTTCCCCTTTTTTCTCCCTTTTTTTCTCCCTTTTTTTTTTTTTGTAAACTAGGTTCCTTGTAAGCATGAATAAAAGATAACGCCACTTATTTATATCCTGATTCTATTCAAATTGGAAAATTTATCCTGAAAGAGTATGCATATTCTGCCACTGGTACCATCTGGGAACCAAGCTTCTGTCTTACCTTAAACCATTGCAAGCACTGATGCTTGCCCTGGAATCAGCATCACTCTGAACGTAACCTTCATAATAACAGTGATCCTGTTTGGAAAGAAAATATACATTGTCAAATTAGGCCACGTCTCGCTGACTGCAGTGAATTGGCCTAGACCCAGTGATTTCAAGAGAGAGCTACATCTCTGGCTACAAGCTACAGCTAACTATGCTGTCTGAGGAAATCTCCCGTTAGAGGAGATTCTTAAAATTGAAAAAGCTGGTGAGCGTTTCCATGTTTGCTATGGTGCTGTCATCGTTATCCTTCAACTCAGGGTGACCCGATCATGGTGTGCTCTGGTCAATACACAACAGTGCATGAAAATAAGAATATGCAAATTCACTGCTCAAAACTAAGCGTATACTGATGTGCTCTGCTGAATTAAGGTCCATGCCGAATTATTTTATTGTGGCCAAATTTCAGGGAAACACCCTTTATATTAACCCAACAATTAAATGCTTTAACTTCAATGAGATTAAAATGCCTGCATTCTATTAAAACATATGATTAGGGGAAAAATTTTCACGACTTAGTTGACTTAAGGATCTGAGGTCTAATGAACACTTCTGTGTTCAAAGAGACTTCAAAGTCACGGAGGTATTGTGGAAAATTTTACCCATAGCATTTTCCTTAATAGATTTTTTGAGAGGCTATGACAGTAGTCAAACCTGCATGCATTGTGCCATTCCTTTTCTCATGTTTGGTGTCACTTGATCATTTACTTGTCTTCCTTCCATCACAACATGCCAACTTTCTTACAGTGCAAAAGACACCAACAAAGGTGTCTAGAGAAAGAAGTGGAGAATTGCTCTTTGTCTTTTGAGGGTACAAGAGAAACACCACCAGAGATCATAATACAGTATCCACAATGTAGGAATTCCTTATTCAGCAAGCTGTACATGTAGGCCCGTTTGAGATTGTCTTTAACCAGGCGTAGGTGCTATTTGCTTTTCACAGGATCCATTCAGGGAGCGTACGTAATTGGAGCGACCAGAAATGGCATCTTTTTCCACAAAAAAAAACCCAACCCAGAATTCTTTATGCACCTTTATTTCGCTCCTGATCCTCCTGTTCCTGCTAACCACTCCATGACAAAGAATATTAGGCTCTGTATTCCAAATTACATGTCTTATAACCCATAGCATGACATCGGACAGAAAGCTTCAGGTGAGAGCTTTGTTGAAGATAAGGCCCATGAGTACACAGTTAATTAAAAAATAACTTCTGCAGTGACTTTCTTTGTGTCTGGATCTGAATAACTGATTTGTCATGGCTCAGAGAAACCACCTGGGGTAACCTGCAATGCATTTGCTGGGAGCGTGGGTGGTAACGTGAGCCAGTGAGGAAATGTGTCTTTATCTGAATCTATGATCTCACTGAGATTAGGCTGCAAAAGCAAGTCAGGGAGTTGCGCAGAATGAGCAAAGTCAGGAGGTAGAAGGCGGTGGAATGGCCCTGGCTCTGCTCCCTTTCCGGACTAAAGAGAGAAACTCAGCTCAGAGGATGTGTTCATCAGCCACTAAGGTGAAAGGTAGTCATCTTTTTGAAAGACAAACTGTGTCTCTGATTCTCAAAAGGGCTAAATCAGTGTAGCTCTGCCAAAGTCATGGGTCACGTCTTCCCCGTCCCTTCAGAGGCACCCTAAATTACGGTGCTTAGAACCTTGGTTTAAAATCTTTTCTTTCTGTCTGATATGTCCTGTGATTTCATGGACCCATGAATCTCACACGGACCTCCTCAAGGCTGCAAGTGTGAGGGAAGGAAATCTTTTTTTATTACCTTGAAGTTAGGACTTGTTGTTATTTGTCGACCATCATCAGAATAAACTGTTTCAGTATAGTCTCTAGCCAATAGGTGCCTGCAAAGAGTCAAGGGCGATTATTATTTAAAATCAATTGTAGTCATCTAGAAATGAGGCAATTACTTAACACGCAAAGTATGTAGGGAATTCAAATGATTACTCAGGTTATTATTAGTATCAAAAAACTAGGAAAGCAAAGCTACTGGGTGGGGAATTCTGCCTGTTCATAATCTTTATTCAAACAAAGGGATGTTTCTAAAATAAGAAAGCAATTCAAGTCTACTTATTTCATCGTTATGAACTAATCTCTTAGTAGATCTGAAAGTAAATGTATAATAACATATGCAATGTTGATCCTTTCTTGGCCTCCACTCTGTGTAGACATTTCCACCGCTCCACGGTGTGTGTGAAATGGTACCGTTCTGTTCCCTTCCCAGTTCACCCCCGCCGATTACAAGCAGCAAAGGTCTGGGTCAATGGCAGAGCTGCCTCATCGGTTTCTCGTGCGCCCGTGCACACGTGTGCGTGCTCGTGTGCGCACACTCGGAGATTCTGTGCCGAGATCACACTAATGTGTTTTTGTCCAATCCTTTTGCTCGCAGCTTTTTTTATAACTTCGCTGGCGCAAGTTCTCATCTTCATAATTATTTCCTCTGAACTTGGTTTTTCTTTTCTGTCTACATAAACCACTATTTTTGGACACACACATGTTCCTGAACCTTCAGAGGAGGATGTTGTGACTATGGAACAAATTACTGTGTTTCTTCCACCACATGGAAAGGTGCCTTTGGGTTTCTTACTAGCATGCACGTTTGTGATTTGCTAGGGAAGGCCACACCATGCAAGGCTCTGTGCATCAGGCTCCTGTGCAGCAGAGCACTAAGCAGATGCTTAACTTTAAGCCAGGGCCGTAGTCTTACTAAAGCTAGCAGCAAATCTACATTCACTTCTGTTTGGGCAACTATCCCAGACTGCCACAACCCCATTTCTTTTTAAAGAGTGGAATTTAATACAATATAATTTCCCTTCCCTGCCTCCAAATATTTAGATTAGACTAAAACGGGGGCAAACAGTTAATTATAACCTATATTAAGCATGGACTGATTATAGTATGATTGTATTTACACAGCCATTAGAAAAGTACCTATTAAAGCAGACTTGTTTGATCCCATGTTAAATATTATGGTGGAGCCAGGGAGCAGAAAATCACAGCAGTGCTTTATCTGTGTTGCTTTGTAAAGTTTGGGACTTTCCTTTGTACGCTTCGCTCTGTAATGAAGCCCCCTCCTTCTCTGTACCCTCTGCGTGGCCTGTTTAAATGCTGTTAGTCCAGGGTGAGCTCTCCTTGCTTTCAGTTCCCATAAAGCACTTTGTCAATGCCAGTGTGTATTAGACTGCTCAAAGTCCAACGGCAGTAGTGTTAAAGTAGTGAGGGCTGGCCGGATTATGAAGGATTATTGCACTTCTTATTGCTATGTTCCATTTTTGAAAAGCATACGGAGCCAAGAGAGATAGCCCCATTTCATGGATATTTCTCTTGTTCTTCTCTGTAGTTTTTAACAGCATAGGACAAATAATTATAACCCATAGAATCATCACGGGCGCAGAAAACTCATGAAATAATATGCAAGCATTAAACATTCAGCCATTTAGGAAATAAATGGGAGAACAGAGTTCGCAGTATAGGCAAGTCATTCCATCATGGTAGTGTCATATGCCTGCGTAGCTATTTCACATTACCAAAACAGTGACAGGATGCTTTCTCTCCCCTCTTCTTCTTTCCTTGAAAAGTTGCATTTGCCAAAACACCTCTGTCTTAGAGGAGCCTAAGCCCTGTGTCTCTGTACCCCGAGTGCCCTACGGAGCCGTTTGCAGTGAGGAACTATGCTCAAGGAAAAAGTTGAATTGAACCTACTTATTTTTTTGTAGGTGCAGTATGACTTCCTCTCCATTGGCTTTGATTCCATACTCCATTGTGTCATCGTATTTTGTCTGTAAACAGATTTAAGTGTTAGAATATGGACTGTTACAATTTCTGGCCCTACTGTGCGCTGGCTGCTACTGACTTGTCAAATAATTCTTTTCCTCCTCTTCCCTCCAAAAATAAGTACTCTGGCGGTTACAGAACAAGCAGGAGGTCACTCTGTTTCATATTTTTTAATTAGAGGAACAAATTTAAGTTTGCAAATGTATTTCTAAAATCATAAGCACATACCCTGCGTATTCGGGAAAGTGCTGAAGCGGATGCTTAAATTGAAACATTTTCATAACTCCCTTGAAGTATGTAAGAGCATGCTTAGTTTTAAGCATTTGATTTAATTTGCTTCAAATTAAAATGTCGATAGGTTATTCAAAATCTGAGTCGCATCAAAACCGTACATCTCTGCAGAGATACAAGTACAGAAGACCCGCTGCGGGCACACAGGTACTTCACAGCCTGCCTTTACCAGACACGGGATCCCTCTTCCAGGTCTTCTCTTTTGTTTCATTTTGCAAGATCAAGTGTCTGGCTCCAAATTCTCTTACCCTTGAAAAGCAAAGGTACTCTGACTCCAGAAAACCTTCCCCGTCTCCCAGCAAAAAGATAAAAAAAAGGTGTTAGCTCTTTTAATACCTCTTTGTTTCTTTCTACATCTCTCTTATGTACTGTGTGCAATTTCCGTGGATAAACTATTTCATATTGCTCAACTCCAGGTAATTTCTTGCTTGTGCTCCCTACGGAGAAAGAGAAGTATATTTATGAAAACACAGTATTAACTTATTAAACACCACACTTCATGTCTGTCAGGACTGATTCTTTTGGGCTGTATAGTCATTCATCTGCTGCACCGCTCGCGTCTCACGTATTCTCTGCGCTGGCTCTGGCACGCGCTCTGCTACGCAGCCACCCCCATTCCATGACCTAACGCCAGGTTTCTTGCGGGCCGGATTTCAGATGAGTTGACGTACCTGGCTATTTCCAAGTGTCAAAATATTTTACGCAATTCGCTTTGGATTTCTTTCCCCAGCACCAGTCAGCGGTTTTGAGCACCAGACCGGCTATGCAAGGTGCAGCCTTTGCCTTCACGTTTTGCAGGTGATACGAATTAAGTTGCACGGTTCTGTGAAATTAGTGATCTCCAAACCTTATCACACGGTGACATGCGAGTTAAGACCGCTTCTGGATAAGCGAATAAACTCATGCAATTCACCACAAGTCTGGAACAAGCCTGGATTTCTGCTTTAGAAACCTTTTCAGCTGGTCTTCTCGCATAAATACCTGTGACAGTGCTTTAATAGACACGCTCTTACCCATTGAATCAGACCGAGGGTGGTTACACACTCGTGACAGCAGGACTGAGGAAGGCGTTTGAGCAAGGCTACGTAAAATAGTAGGAGATAGGCAATAAAGTAGGAAAATCTTGAAGGTGGTAAGGAATCCATATGATTCCTTAACTCGCGTAACCCTTTTTACTAGTCTTACTTGTAAGGTGTGTTGTGTGCCTGCAGTGGCTCTAAAGAGCTTGTGGAGGAAATACAGTGCTGGTGAAAAGCGTTTCTTTTTGGTTTCTGCTCCTGAGCCTGAGCGAATCTTGACAAAAGCTAATTTGCGGCACGACTTGCAGGGGTGGTCAGCACGCGCTGCATCATTTGAAGTTAATAACAGCAGCTGGCGTACAGCATTTGGGAAAACAGGGTCGTACGAGGGATGTGTTAGTTTCCAACAAGGCAACAGCAGGTTTTATATGCCTCCTAAGCTCTTTAATCTTCTACAAAAGGTCATTTCATCTGAATTGGCAAATTCTTGAGGGCTCGGCACCAAGCACAAGAGCCTGTATTCGGGAAAAAAAAAAACGCAAACCGCAAACAACAAAGGGAGAGTGCAACTCCCATTTTAATTGTCTGCCTCAAGGCCGGGTTTTTACAAGAGTGGGGCATCCAGTTACTATAATTTTCTATATCTGGAACAGCAGAGCACATCCTCATGCAAATTGTTCCAGTAAAATAAACAGATTAATTCTTCATTACTGGTTTATTTGATTAAACCCTTTCCAAAAATAATTGCAGAATAAACTTGGTGGCATCTTGACAAAGCTGAGTGCTGTAGAGAAAGGCATGATGGTATAATGGTAATAAGTCCTAAGAAGTTACCTGACATCAGCAGAGCCGTTACACAATGCACAGTAACCCTCCGTGCACGTGCTGTTAGCAAATACCAGGTGCAAGTCTCTTACTGTGTTTTACAATGCTGTTTTATATTTTAAGGAACTAATCATGTTTACTTTTTAAAAAAATTTTTTGCTTTGCAGATTTAGTCTTTCCGTGAGCTTAAAGCATGTTCTTATGTACTGATCACAGTAATATTTTAGGCCTCTCGGAACAGAGTTCTGTGCTCCAATTTTATTCATTCACTCCCTGCTGTTGACTCTTTTTACAAGGTCAGCTGTAGCCCAGATGGTTCAAGTTTAGGCTAGATTTGAATCGAGCCTCAGAACTAAGCTTTCCCGTTTCCTGCAGCGTGATACAAACAGCATTTCGAGGAAAACTGGTTAGTTTTGTTCTGGAACAAATCGTTTCTTAGAGGCAGGGTTTTTTTTAATCAATGCAGTATATTGTCTTTGTCTTGCTTCAGGCATTGTCTTGAGTCAGTAGCTTTAAGGAGGAAAGAAATTCCTTGGGCCTCAGACGACAGCTGGAAAAAAGTGCTAATAAGGAACAAAAAATTATGTAGTTTTTCAAGAGCCTAAACCAGGAAGAAAAATCATTAGTGAGGATTTCACTGCCAATGAAGGTCTGGTTTTGTCCAGAAACAAAACGTATAACACCTTAAGCATTAGCACTGTGCACATTTTCAGATATTCTGTCCAACTAATGAAATCGTAAAGATACCTGCCTGAATACAAATTACATGTCTAATTAGGTATCTAAAGCCTGTGCATGCTCGTGCATGCCAAGCTCTGAAAAAATCTGTTCCCGGTTGACATGAATTGAAAGAAACAATGCCCATGGAAAAAAAAAAGTGTGGTCTCGTAAGGTTCAGTCATGTGAATACTCATAACCTGAAGTATCACACAGATAATAAGGGTGCTACCTATTTTTACTCAGGTAATGTCATTAATTGAATTAAAATAAAAGTCTTTTCTTTTACGGCCAAAATGCTGTCAGTGTAATAAGTTGTCTCAGTTGGGTAAATTGTCTGCTCGCAGGGGAAGAGCTTTCCTAGCTGGCTCACAAGACTGACCGGTTCTGGGTCTTTAGGCCACCTATGGCCAGTTTTTACACATGTGAATAATTCGCAAACTAGACAAGTTTAGATCATGGCTTGGAACAGAAAGAGAAAAAAGCAAACATCCCTAACTTCAGCAACGCTATTTTTTTCAATAGCTTTAATTCTTCAGCGTTACCTACATGTTAATAATTAAAAATTCATAAGAGCTGTACAAAGTTATCCATAGCAACCACTGATAAAGGATAAAAAAAAAAAAAAAAGCGCCGTACCTTGTTGGAGAAAATGTAGCAAAACAACAGAAACAAGGAGTATGTAAGTCATCTCGGTTGCGTTTGTCTAGCAGTGGGCTCTGTGGTCTGGGAAAGCCGGGTTCCCAGGCTGCCGCCGCTTTGAGCAGTCCTCTCGTGTGCAGTGAATGAGAGGGAGTGAGTGGTTCAACTTTATTCTTGTTCCTATATGAGGAAGTGTTTACTAAAGGTGTTGCACAATTTTCAAGTCACAGTCTGTTACGGCAAGCGGAAGTTCCTGCTGGTTAGTTAATGTCACACGAATTGTGATATATTGATTACTTCTTTGAAAAACTGTTCATCAGGAAAAATAGAAAGAAATAAATAAATAGCGGGAGATTGGGCTGGTCCTAATGTTGTCTTTTCACAGTCTGGCTGGTAAAAAGCTACAGCAGAAACAGTGGGAACCACCGGTGGCTCCGGGAATCGGAAAATTTTCAAGAGCTTTAAGGTACTCACGGCTGGTGCTAAGTATGTGTCTCAGCTGATTACCCTTTAATCTTACGGGAGGGAAGGGTTTAGAGCACAGGTAACGCATGTGTAATTCTGTACTTGTGAATCATATCTAGAATATAAACACTGGGTAGGTCCTTTTCTGCCCCTTCCATCTATATTACTAATGTTTGCTTGAGGTTCATGTGCTGATGTCTAAATACAATTGGCTGCAGACAAATGAGCAATCAAGGTGGTATCTGTCTAATAATTCTAAAAATCTTAGCCAGTCATAATAAAATAGGACTATGTACTTCTTGGGGCCACAGCTACCAATAGAGAACCGCTTTACAGGAGTTTAACTCCTCCTGTGTTGGAATAGGTATTACGGAGTACATAGAACTAGACTGGCTGTGCTGCATACGGCAGTGCATGAATATAAATTTATATTAGCAATGTACATTACACATATATATTAATGTATTACATTCATTTACAAATAAATAAATATACCTATATAAACCTACAGGGGAATTTTTACTGCCATAACGAAGTAACAGAAATTTACGCTTCTAATAGAAGTTTTATCGGAGAACTATTTCTACCTCAAGTCTCAGGCGTGTGTTGAAAAGTTCTGATTTTTTGAACATTGAAATCTCGAACAATTGAACAACTGGAATCTTGGAATCGATTTGAACATTCAACATTGAAATTGTAAATAAACCTTCCCCTTAGATTTCACTAAATCTCCAGACATCTGGGACAGATTGGGAGCTACCAACAGATGGGCTCTTAGCTTCTTTAAGGATAGAAACGGTACTAATTAAAAACCACTTATGTGCAATGCTGATTGCAACGATCACCTTCGGTGTAGAACTGGTAACTTAATAGTACAACTCGATTCTAAGATGAGCCTGATTATCTGCGTGTCTTTATTTTGTTTAGCCATTTACAGTGAGGCGAAGTGATTTGAAAATGGATGCAAACCCCTGCTGAACGGAAGCGGGAGAGCTTCGCATCCCTTTGCGTTGCTTTGCAGTGGTGTGGGTGACGGAGGCTGGGCGCTCTGTGAGAGCAGGGCAGCCCAGGCATGGCGCTTTGGCTTCAGTTGCTCTGAGAGATGCTGGGCTGGAGGCACATGCAAACCCTACGTGCAGCCTTTCTTGACATTTAGCTCTTGGGTCTTCCTCCAGCATTTGCATTTTACGAATCATTTCTTCTGGTCTGTTGAAGAGCGTGCTCTACTTTGGTAGAAGCAAGACGTTTTGACAGGGGCTAGGGAAGTGTAAAATACTCCTTCACAGGACCAAGTGTAGACCAGACATACTCTCTGGCCTCCAAGCCTGCTCCGAGATGTGCTAGTGCAAACACTGTGTTCTTCATGAGTAATGTTGGGTTTGAACAGTGTCTGCAAGTGTTTGAGAGCCCCTGGAGCAGGATTTAGTGGCAGGAGGAGGGCCTGAGAGAGGAAAAGGGCATTTGTCTGCCAGAGTCCTGGTAACTACCCTCAAACCTCTTCTCAGCTGCAGGACTGGAACCCAGGAGCTCTGGGGAGCCGCAGCGACGTTACCGTAACTTGGATCAATATTAATCTCCCACCTGCTATTATGACACCACTGTGCTCTGACTAAGGACACCTTTCCAGATGGTCCTTCCGTCTCCCCGCGTGCCTTGGGAGCTGAGCCTTCCCAGGACAGAGCTGCAACCTGACACTCCTGGGACAGGAATGCTTCCTGGGAGCAGCTTCTTTGGGACGTTATAGCTTGGAGACAGAGCGAGCTTATTTTCTGTAAGAAAAGTCACATACCACGCCAAACCGCGTCGCCATTCCAGGTTATGAAAGAGCACTTCAGGCAAAGAATTCATGGAGCGGAGTTGTGAAGGATTTGGGCATGCCTCTGTCCAGGTGTTCGTTTCAGTCGCAGCGAGCATCAGAGGGGAGCCGGGTAATTTAATTTATGTCGGTGCCTTTTTAGTTCTGTAAAGATAAAGCTTAGCCTAAAAGGTAGACGGTTTAGTATTTTAAACGTTACATGAATGGAAATAGGCAGTGCATTCTTGGACTACATCTTTGCCATACAAAAATAATTAAGAAAAATAACTGTGAACAACTGGTTTTAAAAATGAGTGGCTGCTCTCCAAGCATTTATCTCAGTTCATTCTCTCTGCGTGACGCACTTGAAAACGATGTACTGACCCCACCAACCTCCTAAGCTAATGTTCTTAATAAGGTGTGCTTTCAAACAGTATGTAAAGGAGAGTTTATGAATAGACACAACAACCCAACAAAGAGCTGGCATTAAGAAGGGAATGTGATGTGGCGAAGGTCTTGGGTAGACTTGAAAGGGAGTTGGATGTAATTTCCTTTTGGGAGTTGGGAAGCGTTTGATGGTTTAGCCCTTGCTTCAGTGATTCTGTAATAGCGCGATTGTAGCTTCTTCCCCCAGAGGTGGTGAAAGAGGTGTCTGTGAGGTCTCAGCTGACAGGAAAGCTGCTTCTGACTTTTTGAAACCCCTTAACAATTGTGCAATGTCTGAGACAGAAGTTTTCATACTCGGGGGCTGGGGGTAAAACTGGGTGACAAGATTGTCTCAACATTTAATAACTAGAATATTGGTATTTTTAACTCAAGTGCTACCTGCGTAATTAAAAGAAGGAAGCACAAACGGATGAAATTCACCCCTACACTGAGGGTCTGCACAAATACTGCCCGTGTGAGATTAAACCGAGTGTTAAAAGTAAAATGATGTTGTGTGCTGGGGCACTAGACTGAGCTCAGGAGCAATGGGGGTTTGAATCACTTCTCTGCCTCTGCCTTGTCCGAAAGTCTACTTTGAACCAGGTTTGCAAACATACTAATGTACCTAACGGGAATTTTCAGGAGTGTATAAACAACATAAGTATCTGTTTCCCCTGCACTTCAATAGGCACATGTTCAGCCACAGAGTAAGGACACCCATATAACGACTACAGACAGAGATAAGCAGTTGAGAGCTGTAATTTTGTTCCTCCATGTATCTCCGTTTGTCTCCTTCTGCTTTCCCCCGTGTAACCCCGGGACAGTGTCAGCAAAGAGCTCAGCAGCTCTGCCTCTTAGCACGGCGTCCGCATCCTGTTCCTCCTGGGAGCATGTTCAGGGGAGGAAGGGGTATTTCACAGGCAGCTGCCACCAAACCAACCACGGGTCTATTGGTTCAGCTCAAATAGTAACCTGCCTTCCGCCGTGCTTCGTTTTCTTTTCCCCGAGTTTAACCCAAGCCAGCCTGCAGGTTATTTTTCTCTGACATACAAACAAAACCATGTGGTTCTTGCATCTGCGTTCCAGCCCTGTGCTCCTGTTTGCTTCCTCCGTCTATTCGCAGCTGCATTCCAGTCTCCCCACAACCTGTCTCTCTGTGCCAGCCCCAGGCCCTTCCCCTCCATTTCCAGAGCTGATCCAAAACCCATTGAAGTCAACAGAAGACCTTCTATTGCTTTCCAGGGCCCTTGGATCAGCTCTACAGTTCCTCTTTAAAACCTACTCTTTACATAAAGCTTTTTCTTGTGCTTGCCTCTGTTGTCTCACACATTCCCAAAGTGAATTATGTTTCTTTTCCTCAGCTACCGATCTTCAATGTTTTGTCCTCCTTATTTTCTGGGTTTCTATGGAAGGATATAATCAGGTAGCTGCTTTAGCCTATTCAGAGTGTTTGGAAAAGTTTCCTCCCTTCTAGCTATTAGTTACCTGCTCCTCAGTTTATGTGCAGTACTTGGCCACATTGGTATTGCCAGGATTTAATATAAAGTAAAATGCTTTCACCTAAACTGTGATGGAAACTAATTTAGCACCAGCTGAGTTATTTTTGATGTGGCTCTAATCAGATCAGAGGCTGTCATCTGATTCTGAGTAATGAAACCTCATTACAAACCTTTTACATCTCTGCCACTCTTTTTGCCTTGGAGAAGATTGTGGACATATATGGTATGTTACAAGTATGTTGCTTCCTTCTTTACTTCCCTTTTCTTCAAAATATAAGATGAAAAAATTATTACTTCATCTTCCTTCTATGAGTTGCATTTTGCTTAATTCTCTGGCACCAACGTGATGTCATCTATTCAGTAGCAATCTAATGCAGACTGTAGGTAGTTAATTGAAGGTACAGGACCTTTTGATATATATCTCAAGAACCACTAACTTTTCATAACTTCTTAACATGATTTAAGGTGACTTTCTGAAGGTTAATGCTCCTCAGAAAACATATGCAACCCCATTCCTGGCTGTGCCGCGTGTTGTGCAACTGTGTGCACACATACAGCTGTTTAATGTTCTCCAGCTGTACAGCACGAGTGACAATGCAGACCATTGTGAATTAAGCACTTCGGTCTTAGTTCCTGGTTTTTTAAGGTGTTGTTTATTGTGCTGTTTGTAGGTGAGGTCTGACTCAGTTTTGCCAAGGGACGGGGGAATTGTTCATGGATTACCGCAACGTGGTATCTAGCGCCACTCTTTGCTGGCTGGCATCCATCCGGGGCTCTGCTCACTGTGCACAAGGGCAAAGCGCGGCTCAGCGCTTAGAGCTGGGTTTTAGGAGGAAGGAGGCACCACCCAAGGCCATGTTAGAGCTGTGCAAGGCAACGTCTGTGCATGACAAAGAATGGATCCACACCTCAGACCTCCACAACCTGACCTTCATCTCTGCCCATCCTCGCCCTCCTTCACCCCTGCGTTGCCCATGGAAGGTCTTGCACCTGCCTGCCCTGCCCGCTGTCCTGCCGGCTCTGCCACAATCAGGCCTTTCAGCTCAAGTCCTTTCCCTCACGGGGAATTTGGAGAGAGCTGGCAAGACTTGCAGCTTTTTTGCTGGCAAACAAGCAAGGGGAAGCAGAACTATTTTACCTGGATGACCTGTCATGGTGTCTCCAGTCTGATGGACTCCAGTTGCTTCCCACACACATAGAGAACATAGAGAACATTTTATTGAGTCATCTTACCTCTGTGCTTGAGGCAAGAATATGAACAAAGAAGCAACTGTCCAACCTGAGCTACCTCTGCAGCAGGAGATTTTTCCTGGCGTAGGAAACTTGATGTAGTTACCGACAAAGAGCTCCCAGTGTGGACAGAGCTATCCACCAGCCAAGCTGTGCTTTGGACCAGCGGAGTAAAGGTGCCTTCTGCTCGAGTAAAACAAGCCCTGCAAGTACAATCGTGTCTACATGAGGATGTCATGTCTAGCACAGCAGCCTCTTTTTCACCCCAGTTAAATCCGTATGTGATACAGACTATGCACTATAAATAGCCTGGGCTTTTATAGCGACTGCAGCTCCTCTGTCTGTAGCCTAAGACATCTCCTTGGCCCAGTCCACTGTCTCAGAAGATGTGTGGGGTTTGCTGTTCATTTTCGGTAGCTGCCTTTTGCTTTTTCAGGCCTTGATCCTTTCAGAGAACTCCCCCAAAACACCTTTAGACTGCTCCAACACGCAGATTTCGTGTTCTCCTGATGGCTATGAGAAATGTCTTCAAAAGACATAAAGCAGTCAAAAATCGAACACATTAATGACCCCTCTGAAATTATCCTGTTCTCCGTGACCTCAGCAGCATAACAGTGAGCAGTTAGACGTGAGCCCGCTTCACACAAATGCAGGGTAGCTGAAGCCATTTCCCAACCCACTTAATCCAAACAAAAAGAAGAGCTGGGTGGAAATAAGCCCGCGGCAGGTGCTCTGCAGCAAACCCCGCAGGCGTGTTGTATTGCACAGGGGGAGACCCCTTGACCTGCAGCGAACAAGCACATTCTTTCACACTGAGATGAAAGCATGTGTGCGGGGGTAGCTGAGGAGGGAGTGAGCTGCAGGTTTACTCTGTACCTTACTTTGCAATAACTAATAAGAGCCATATGTGCGTGCTCCTAGGACCACCGAGAAGGGAGGCTAGTGAGGAGGAGCTGCATGCCGTCTTCTGCCGACTTCCTCATGGAAATGCTTGCCGTGATGAATGTATTCCAAAGTGACGTTTGCGTTTTGTTTCCTATGTTAACCGCTTCCTCCTTTTGCTTCCAGCTACTTGTGAGTCTCAACCTCGGAGAACGACGACGGTGGCTTTCCGCTCTTCCCTGGGTTACCTCTGGAGCCTTTGAAAGGCTGTCCGCTCAGAGATGATCTCTACCCACAAGGGTGAGGAGACAATTCTCCCCACGCTCTCTCAACTGCAGCCTTCCATAATTATCTGTGGCTTTACTAATCTTCTTTTAAGCCTGTCTCTGAAGCAACGGGCATGGCTGCAAATGGCCCCAGAGATTCTTTGATGCTATCCTTCCCAGATCAAAGGGCCACTGAGCAGGTGCAAATGCAGTTAAGACCCTCTTACTCCTCCTTGTAAATAAGAATCAGACCTCAGCAGCCTAATAATACCTATCTTTTATATAATGCTTTCCATCAGTAGGTCTTAAAATGCTTTGACAATAAGGTTAATATTTCCCCATCTTACAGGTAGGGAAACCTGGGACCTACAGGTTGGGTGCTTTGCTGCAGGTGTCCATCCAGCCTGGTGGCAACCTTCTGGACCAGACCTATATCTTTGGGGTTGTATGAAGCTGAGCTGCGACTTTGCAGTGAGCTATCACACCCTGAGAGAGAATACGGACAGTGTTTACACTCAGGGCAAGATGTTGGTCATCTTGGTTTTTCGTATTGTTCTGATGTAAGCAACTATAAGAAAAGCAAAAAACCACCCCACCCCACTGATGAGCTGGCGCATCTGTGGATACTTTGGCTCCAGGGAGTTGCAACGCTTGAACATGTTTTGTTACTTCTCATGTTGTCTTCATTAGACGGGCCTTGAAAGTACTTATTCAATATTGCTGACAACAGGCATCCCTGAGTCAGTGTAATAGGATCGATCAATGGATTGAACTACACCGTTTCCTTAAAAATGGGTATCTGTTCTGCCTTCGCACTTATTCAAATCACATCATCGTACTTATCTAAATTGCTCTGCATACTTCAGCTGCTCTCAAGCAGTACCTGAGCGTTTTCTTAGGTATGAGCATGTTCATGATGTGTTTGAAATGCTGTGCCATCTTGGGGATTTCTGGTCCCTTTGCATTTCTGGTGGGGTGTGTGAAGGGTATTACTTCCAATCCTGGTATGGAACGGCCAGATGTGCCTCTCTCAATGATATTTGCGCTGGGACGACTCTGCTGGAGCTGTAGCAAACTAGGGGGCTGAAAACCATTGCTCCTCAGTGTGTGCACAGTACGAGTGGTGAGGACAGTGCCAGAAGCCTTCTGTGATATGTGAAGGTGCATCTTTCTTCTGAGAAGGGAGAGCCACATTTAACAATAGCGAGATAGATATTATAAATGGCTGCGTTTACTGGGGCCCCATCCTGGTAGTCATGAGGCTCAGAGTGCCTGCCAACTCATGCGGTTTCATGATGAGTCTCAGTACACTTATTGCTTTCCTTAGTCTTGATCCCTGGAGTCATGTTTGCAGTCTCAGCTTTCAGTTATTATTATTATTCTTTTAATTAAAAAGAAAGCCATTTTCTAGGTCTCAGGGATCTAGAGAAATGCTTGAAAACATGAACCTGAGCAATGAAAACTGAGAAAGCAAATAAAAAGAACTCCAAATGCATTGTTTCGTTTGGTTTGGTTTGGTTTGGTTTTTAATCTCCTGGTCTCTCCGTTGTTTTTTTAGGCCAGGCTGATGGTTTTGAATGCTTGGAGTTGGCAGTTCCAATCTGAGCCATTCCCTTTTCTGAAGAGGCTGCAAGTCATAAAAAGACAAAAGGTGAACTAAAGCATGTATTTAATCCAGCTTTACAGATGTAGTGCTTTGGAGAGTTTGGGACTAAGGACTCAAGGTCTCACAGGAACTCTGTAGTTCCATAAAGAAGCGATTTCAGATCTTTTAAGTCTCAGTCTTCTCTGCAGCAAAGTAGCCTAGAACCTCCACTAATGATGCCGTGTTGCTTCTGAGCAGCTCAGAGTAAGCTATTTCTAAAGTTACAAAAAAAAAAGAATTGCAAATAGTCCTTGACTGGGTATAAATGAGCAGAGCTGCGGTGATCTGGTCACGGAGGGGTCAGGTCTAAAAAGGGAGTTTCCAGACCTAAAATACAATTCTGTACAAAGCGATCCCTGCCTACCGGCTCCCCTCATCTTGAGATCAGGAACTTCCATACGGATGGTGGTTCTCCTGCCCCCCTCCACATGCCCTGTGAGAAGGATGGGCACGGAGCATAGGACAGCAGGAACAAAGGCAAGGCCCAGTGTGGCTGTTTGCTCACGCCACGCACTGCTGTCTTCGATCAGATAAGCCTGTGGCCATACGGTGGAACGCTTCCAGATCCAAATCAGCCAGAAAAAAAAGTGAGACTAGGAGACAAACACCAGACCTCTTGAGTTTCGTCTGTCCCAGGTATGTACCTGCCCCCACCGAGTCATATGATAAGGAACTGGCTGTGATTCCCATACAGAGAGTGCCTCTAGTTTCATCCTGCTCTAAGGTGTGCCTCTTACTGCAGATATATTTTTCTGCATCAGGATTTTACCCACTAAGTAGGGCAAACTGGTGAGGGGGGATAAAGGAATTGGGTATCTGGAAGAAAAACGGCATCTGCCATAGAGTAGGTAGGTTGTTGCTCTAAAGCTGCCAAGACATGAAACACAGGAGGGCTACAAGGGACAGAAGCCAGCCCTGTGAACGATGCTTTCGTGGCGGGGGCCTGGCAGGTTGGCCAACTCTTGTGTTCGCTCTCCACAGCCGCATCTCTGTCCTGGTTTCAGCTGGGATAGAGTTAAGTTTCTTCGCAGCAGCTCGTATGGGGCTGTGTTTTTGATCTGTGCTGAAGCAGTGGTGATAATGCGGAGATGTTTAGTTGTTGCTCAGCAGCGCTTACACCAGTCAAGGGCTGTTTCAGCTCCCCGTGCTGTGCCGGGGGCACGGGAAGCTGGGAGGGGACACGGCCGGGACAGTGACCCCAACTGGCCCCAGGGATGTCCCACACCGTATGGTGTCATGCTCGGTGTATAGAGCTGGGGGAAGAAGAAGGAAGTGGGGGACATTGGGAGTGATGGCGTTTGCCTTCCCCAGTCACCGTTACGCGTGATGGAGCCCTGCTCTCCTGGAGATGGCTGAGCACCCGCCTGCCCGTGGGGAGCAGGGAATGAATGCCTTGGTTTGCTTTGCTTGCGTGCGCGGCTCTTTCTTTCCCTATTAAACTGTCTTTGTCTCAACCCATGAGTTTCCTCACTTTTACTCTTCCGATTCTCTCCCCCATCCCACCAGGGGGGAGTGAGCGAGCGGCTGCGTGGGGCTTGGTTGTTGATCCGGGCTAAACCACGACAATCTCCAAACGGAAGCAACAGGTCAGACCGTTGTCCTAACCTGTCCGTACTCAGCCTGTAAACATTAGCTAATTCAAAATGTACCGACTCGCATTTATTTTTCTTTCTGAGTTGGAACACCGCCAGGCCTTAATTGATGTCATTCAGCCAACGCTTATTTACCACCTTTTCCTGGTTTCCGTGTGACTTTTGGCCTGTTTGAGTATTTTAATTGGAGGCAAAGTAAAGACTGCTTTAAAATTACATTTCTACGGGAGAAGTTTTTAACCATCCTGTTTGAAGAGTACATTTGCTGAGTGCCAACCCAAACGTACACAGGTACATTAAATAGAAAAGGTCCTTTCAAATTATTACCTGCAAAGGTAAAATTCTGAAAATTAAATCAAGTAAAACAAACTTCCAAATGCATTTAATGGAAAGTTAGTCAATGTTACGGAATACCATACATTTGTTAGCTGACTATTTTGAGTTGCTAATCCACACTTTCCTGTTATTGTTGCTGTTTTAATCCTCAGAAAACAATGAAAACTATTTTTAAAGAGCAGGCTCGGTAAAATATTTCGTAGGGAAGATAGCAAACGGCAGTAACGTGCGCTCCAGCTTAGCACAGCTCATCAGCACCGTATGAAATACTTCGTGTTCACAATGGTGGTAGCTCCAAGGTTAATGCTGATAGGCAGTTGCCATAGAGCGGCTCTTCTTATCATGGTCTTTCCTTGTGTTATTACAGCTCTTGGCTTTGGCTGACGTTTTATAAGCTACCACTCTCGCTCGCCTCATTTCTTTGAGGCTCTGACAGCACTGATAGTATCAGTAAAGATTCCCCAAATCCCTGCACTATATTAATGTGCTGTTAGCAATTACTTAGGTTAGCAAATAGTGGCGGAGATACTTAGGTATTTGCTAATACCATTCAAATACAGGCATAAAAGCATTAATATAAATGAGAGATAAAACCTTAGCAATTCCTTTTCCACCGCCTCAACGCCATTCAAACGGGGTGATGGCTTTAAATCTGCACCACTTTAAAGAAGTGATGGGAGAAGGACTCAGGCACTTTGCACAAGTTATACCTGTTCCCTATGTGCCACCGGCTACCGGCACCACTGTCCCTAACCCGAGCTATTTAATGGTTTCATGCTGCCAAGGATGAACATCCAGCACTTGTCTTTCACATGCAGCCCATGTGTTATTCATGCTGGTATCGTAGCCTTCAGGTATAGAGCTATGGGCTTTGACTCATGTGCACAAACGCGGGAAGAAATATTAAAACAAACCAAAAAAAACCCTTAAATTCTGCTGCATATCTGAATATGAGACCCCTTATCTGAGGTTATGTTGGCGTTTACAGTCTTGATTTGTGTGTCTGCGTGTAGATAAGAGAGAAAAACATGCATAGGCAGAGGGGGCATTACAAAATCTTTAAGTCAACACCCCGTGTAATCACTGCTTTTGTGTGTGTGGCAATTTCTCTAGTGGGTTTAGTTAAACATTTCCAAGTTCCTTTCTTAAAATAAGTCTGGTAGATATTTTTGAGCTCTGATCTGATGCCTAGGAAAATTAATGGTTTTTTTTTTCTCTTTTTGTTTTCAGTCATAAAAAGTTGGGAAGGACGCAGTAACCTTGGAAGCTTGCTAAGATACTAATCTGGAGCCAGACCTTTCTTTTTTTTAAGTTTCATAAGGCTTCGGGAAAACATTTTTTCAAAAAATCTTGTTTTCTTCTGAGCATCCAGGCCTTGGTCAGTTCTGTGCAAAAAGTGCCAGAATGCCCCCAAAAAAGGCTGATTTTGCAGTATTTCCAAGCTCACTGGTGCCATGAAGTAGTAAAACAAAATTCATGAGAAAGAAGCATTACAAGATTTCAGGAATAAAATGTTTGGGGATACAATTGCCCAAGTATTTTACTAAATGAACACTGTAACTTTTAAGGCCTTTCGTCAGCTGTAGATTAGCAAATTGAATAAGAAAACTTTATAATGTTTATTCATGTTAAAGGCACCCAATTTTACAAAAGATTCTAGGGTGAGTCCAATAGGGACATGAATAGAAGTGGGAAAATATAAAATGAAATGATGTTTTATTAAACTGGAATGCGTTCTTACTCTCTATTACATAAATATCTTCGATGACCTAACTTCATCAGTATACCCTTTCATTTATATTGCATCTAAAAAGAAAAAACCCCAGCTCGACACCTGAAGAGCGGTCAGACTGGAGGAGCTGGGGGGAGTAAAGCGAAGTGGCTCATGGAAAAGGTAAGGTGATTTATATCCATATTGTGAAAAGATCCTAGGATTTTTAAGTACCCATCCTCCCATTTCTTCCTGTGAAGGCCAGATATGTAGTTCACATCTGCCTCTCTAAAAGTCTCTGGTTTCTACTTTTTGGAGATTCCTTAATTACTGCTAGGAGAAGGAGGTTGGTGTGGTAGACAGCTCCGGCAGCGGCGTCTGTCCGGTTCAAACCAGAGCTCACAGCACATTGCTGCTTCAAGGGAGCAGTTCCAGGCTGAATTAAGAATTGACTTATTTTATGCCATTATTCTTTGACCATGCAAGAACGTAGAGGGGCAGGGCAGGGGGGAGAGCCCAGAGCTGGTCATCTACTTTTAATCTCACATAATATGCTTTCTGATGTTGCTGCTGTCTAATTCTATATAATCCTGTACTCTGGCAACCCACCTTCATCCTGAGGAAAGGATAGTCCTCTTCTTAGAAGAATGGATACTCTAATGCACCATGCAAAATGGTGTGTTCAGTATCTCAATTAATAGCTGCAAAATTTAAACAAAAGCTTTTCTGTGACGTGTGTGAGAAAACCTTGTGCTTGCGGTGATACTTGGATAGTAAAGAGATGGCAGCCTACCCCATAGACAAAGCAGGAACATCCCTGGAGCGAGGTCCTCTGCTCCTTGTCCTTTTTACGCTGGTTAGGGCAGGAAAATCCCCTGCAGATCATGCCTTGTTTTGCAGTATTGATCATTCTCGCCCGCTTGCCATCTTGTGAAGCTGGAACTGGCGTCCCAGGGGATGCTGCAGCACGCCCTCTCTGATCTGCGAGGCCATCCCTGCCCAGGAGCGTGCGGTGTACTGGCAGGCACCAGTTACAGATCCCTCGGAAGCTCTCTGAAGGTGGCATGGGACAGCGGACAGGCAGTGCATGGAGCCCACCAGACCCGAAGCTGTTCTAGAGGCCTCTCTTCCACTGCAGGGTAGGCTTTCCCATCAATTCTCATTGACAACAACCCCTTGGACTGGCAGCCAGCTTCTGATGGGAGGAAGAAATCGAGAGCCAGGTCACTAAGACAATTGCCAAGATAACAGCTTCTCCAAACAGGTCTGTTTATTCTGCAATTTATTCAGTAAATTGCCCTGTCTGAATGAAATTTGATGGGAAATGATTCTGGGCATGGAACTTAGCTTACAACATGTCCACAGCTGCCATGTATCTCTATTTGAATTAGAGCAAATCTGATCCTTAAAAGATGTTATTTTAAAAATTTGAAACCTGTTTAACAAATTTCAGAAAATCTGTCCTGTTGATGAATGCCACGAAAGCAAATTTCTACAATATCAACATTTGCAAAAAAATTTAGGCTACAAGATCTCTGCCACGTCATTGTTGTTTGCGCTCATTAGATTCATATTTCCTTCAAAAGGTTCTGGCAGGAAATTAAAGTCTTGCCACAGAGGTCAATACGATGAATCTCATTCTTTCTGTTAAATCTTAAACTTCAGTTTAATCCCCAGTACTGTGCCTTTTTAAAGTAAGCTTCTAAAGTAAGCCTTTTAAGTAATACTTCCAAAGCTTTAGATAACAGGTGGAATGAGTGTAGAGGGTGAAGCCATAAAAGCTTCTTGTTACAGTTCCGTAGCCTGTGCTTGCTGACTTGTCCTCACAAATACTGCCCAGAGATACACCTGCCTGTATGGTAACAGCAGTTCCTGTGCAAAAACCCCCAGCTTTGCACTTTGAAATCCATTTTTGGCTGGGATGCGCTTCCTGAACACTTCCTTCCAACTTCTTGCTCCCACACAATGAGGTATACACGAACGCGCGCTTGCTCACTTAGTCATTCCCACAGCTTCTCATACAAACTCAGCCTTTTTGCACCGCTCTGTAAGAGGAAATAAAGTGGCCATGAATTACAATAATTTCTTCCTTAGCTCTGTATCGGTAACAGCCACTGCCATGCTGGGTTATAGGAGATCTAGCGCAAGCGAGCTTTGGGGACATACGGAGGAACATGCGCATGTGCTTGTAGGTGCGCAGAGACAACCGGCAACGTGTGCACGTGTATGCAGAGAAGGCATTCATCATCTCGATACAGAAAGCTCTAATTTCTAGGACAAAAAAGAATAAATAGGGCTTTTCTTCTTCTGTTCAGGAATGTATGTTTAATCCCTTGTCCTATGATAATTTTCTGTGAGCACTGCTGAACTTCTCACTCATGGGACCAGTTTTTTTAGCCAAGAGCAATCAGCTGAGGACCTAACTTGTTGTTTTACCCAGGAGACTCTAAGTGTGAGCCTTTGTTACCACACCGCACCTTTGAAAGATGTGCTTGCTCTTGCTGCAACACCAGAATGCTCACGCTGAGCTTTCCGAATTAGTAGTTTAGTAAATGTACCTTTGTGATTAATCGGACGAGCCTGTCCAAGTGTTTCGAAAAGCTGCATAAATATTATTACACCTATCTCACGAGGTGGAAAACAGAAGAGCAAAGCTATTTACCTGAGCTGTTAACAGTGCTATTGGCAGGGCTGGGGATGGACTGCGGGGTGTGCCAATGGTAATGAAATCCAGAGGCAAGTACCCGGGGTGATTTGGGAGTGAAGACCGGCATGGATCATTCTTCAGGCTCCCTGCGGTTTTGGTTTCTGTTGGTACCCAAGTTGATGAGGTTAAAGGTAGCGTCGAGGTCTCTAACTGCACTCTGGACTCAGTCTGCTGTGTAGGCTCCAACGCCTCCGTAAAGCTTTTAGGCTCAGGCTCTTCAAAGAGTCCCTGCCTAGACACCAAGGAAGCGCAAACCAAGTTGTAATGACTGCGGGGAGGGAAGAGGGGGAACAGTCATGAGTGATTCAGAGGCCACATCATCCTTCTCTTTCCCCAAAGTGACAGCAGAATTTTAGCCTTTTCGGTCACACCACACTGTCAGAAAAGTTACCCTTAGAAACTGTTGTCATTCAGGAATTTCAGTGGCACTCTCAGAGAAGAACAGTTTTGCAAAACTACAGCCTAGCCTCTAAAATATTTTGAGACTTTGGAAAGGGGCTCCAGACTGCAGCTTCCCTTTCATACGTGGTTTTGTTCAATATCTACCACGACAAAGAAAAAAAAAGGAAAAGTGGAAAGTGAGATGCAGAAGTGATTAAAGAGTGTGAACAAAGCCAGTCCCCCGCTCTCTGTAGCTCTAAACGTTTTTAAAAAGTGCTTAAGATAAGAATTTATTGCTGAACAGCCTGTCAGTCTATACTTTGCCAGGTTTCACTTCGCTGACTAATGCCGTTCAGTTGTTACAAGCCAATGACTCTATATTTGCGTCATCAAAGCACTCAACCCAAATAAATGTGTAGGAATTCATGTCTGAAAAATTCAGTGAAAGACCCTACGGAAGGGAAAGGAGACTTTTATTTTACTCGACTTTTCTAAGTTGTATCTATCTAGTCACATTCTCACACCTACAGAGTCAAAACCTCCCGTATATGCATGTCCAAGTAGTCTGGGCAGGATTGCGTGCGGCAGCTTGGAGAACAAGGGATGCCAGCTACTGCGTCCCCATTCCATCTGCTGTGTTCCTCTTGAATGGTGACAGTGAATTGGGTTTTGAATGGGTCTTTTAATACCCTTTTGAAGCCAGCAGTTACCAGGACAAGAAGAATCTTGTTTACTTTACCCTCCCTACATCTTAGGCAATTGTCTTGTTTCCTCATTTTGGGTATCTTACAGCTACACCCTGTTTTCCTGTTCGGGTGGCAGGAAAGAGGTAGGGTACCTACAACTCTCTTTTTGCCATCCTCCTGTCCTTCAATAAGAAGCACAGGCCTTCTGCTGACAATTCATCTATGCTGTGCTCTTGATGCAGAAAATACCGTCCTTGATGTTTGCCAGCATTAATTGCGCTCAATTGTATCCTTAGTTCTCAACGGATGCCAGTTTTTTAACCCTTGCTTATTATTTTTTCTGGTGCTTTCACAAAAGCACATTTACATTCACACCTCACTCTTACCTATCAGAATTTCTGATGCTAAACTCCACAAGCGCAAGAGTGCGCTAAAATCCACCTATTGCAAGGCTGAAAGGATAAAAAGGGAACACCAGGAAATGCTCAGTGGCTGCTAGAAATAGAATAATCAGGAGAGAGGAAGGATGAGGGAGGAGAAGGAAGATGCAAGAGAAACTCTCGCAGAGCTTTTCCTAAGACTTTTGAGCGTTATCTGTAATAATCCTGCAAAACAAAAGATGATGGCACCTACTCAGGTCTGTAGCAACCTTTCCATTTACTCCAAGGTGACTCACTCTGAAAGTGATATTTGTGCCCTCAGGTTTAGAGACAAGTGAATCAGTTCTGCTAAAAGAAAAAAGAAAAGCCCAGGTACTGCGGGCCCTTCCAGTCCTACTTGCTGTGACGACTTGGAACCGACTGCATTTTGGAAACTAAGCAAGTACAATTGATGTTAGATAAGGTTGTTCTTAACTTCCCAGCGTGCTCCTGGGTTTCACGTTACTGAGGGAGATTTAAAGCGCTCTCAAAAGGTCACTTCTCATTAACATATTTCAAGCAGGGAGAGATGGATTCATTTGCTAAGGGCAAGATTTTGACTATTACACAAGAGCAGAGCTTAAATAGTTTCACGGAGAGTGGGTTTTACCTTAAAGTACCCCAAGCATATCAAAGAGCTTTTATATAAACTTTATCACAGTGTAACAGGAGTTTATCCTCACTGGAGGGATTACTATTATTTCATTTCTTACTCAGTTTTATTACCTGGTGTTTGTGACCAGAGCTAGATAGGGAACTGCTGATTACTTATAATCCCACGCTATATAAGCCTTCCCAGAAATAGTTGTTGAACTGTGTTTGAAAAACATGTGTGGAAAGCACACTTAAAATCAAATTATATATTAACCATATTTGGCTCAACTCTCTTGAGGAATGGAAGATATTAAAGCAGAGAATATTCCCTTTGAGCAATTAGCTGTGCGATTACAGTACAAGACCTGTGTATGCAGGTGTTCAGTTTTATTTGATAGGTTAGGCATGGGTGATGTGTTTGGAAGGTGAGGCTTGGAGCTTGTACTCTTAGAGGTGGCTTGAACATCTCCTCTTTGGATGACCATGCCTGTGCAATGCGGGTATGAGGGCTGGGTGCATGCTGCCCTGCACTGCGAGTGACTGTTTTTGACGGTGCATGTGTAAAGATCATGAGTCGTGTCGTTCTTACAGTAGGTTTGCACAGTGTCGTGGTTTAGCC